>BLSH010046453.1:274320-295662 GCA_018402905.1 Glandirana rugosa | reverse complement strand
CAGGAATACATGCGGGTATTGAGGATGGGAGCATTTGGGGACTGCTGAGTTTAAGAAGTGAGTTTCCTGTATGCACAGGATGTCCGCTTGTCTACTGAGGGCTTCTTTCCACATGGAGTAGCGTTTGGCCGGGTGGTTTAGACCCTTAGTGTTCAGAGATAGGCAGGTAATGGCCATGGTTGGTTAATAAGTGGAATGTAGGTGTAGGTGAATTTGTTACTCACTGTGATGGCGTAAAAAGGAGGAAATCTGTAGGTTGGTTTGTCCTTTGAAGGCAAACTCCTCTGTTGATGGAGTTTGTTGAGCAGTGACAGTTCTTTAGTGTGCTGAAGTTGATCGATGAGGTCTTTGTTTTGGATTCTTCGCTGGTCTATGCATAGATCCTTCATTCTGCTGTGGTTTCGACTGCAAGAGAACATAATAGAAAGGGGGAAGGGAAGAGGGTACAAAGGAAAAGGGGAACAAGGATCAGAACAATATTAAAAAGGAAATCCTTGATGGATTTGAGGACTGGAATGCGTCCTACTAGGTAGTTGGGGGGAAAGGAGTTGGATCCGATGCGACCAACCGGGAATAGACATAACACTGGTTAGGTTCAGGTCTGTGGGAGCTTAGGTTTTCTTTTTTTGTTGTTTCTTGTGGGAGACCACATGCCATTCTTGTTGGATTGCACACGGCTTGGGTCCCGGTAGTGTGGCTTGAGGGGGTGCTGGTAAGATTTCCCATTTTCTAAGGGTCACCAGACCATCTTCCAGAGTAGTAATTGGAATGGTAGTGCCGTTGTGGGTGATTAATAATGTGGCTGGGTACTTCCATTTATGGGGAATCTGGTGATTCCTCAAGGCCTTCGTTATGGTTAATAGGTTGCGTCTCCTCTGGAGTGTGTGCCTGGATAAGTCGGGCAGTAATTGGAGGGAGGCATATTGTGGAGGGCGCTGATCAGGTTTTTTAAAAGCTTCAAGAAGGAGCTCTTTAGCTCTGAAAAAGTGCAGCCTAAGCAGGACGTCTCTAGGGACTTCTTCTGGCAGGAAGGAGGGCTTAGGCACTCTGTGTATCCTGTCTATAGTTATTTCCAGGGTGGTATGGTTAGGAGCTATGGATGAGAACATCTCCTGGGCAAAGGGCATCAGCTGCACTGGGGAGACTGACTCGGGGATACCCCTGATTTTCAAATTATTTCTTCGGGAGCGGTCCTCCAGGTCAGCTAATTTATCCCTGACCCATGATAGGTCCTCTGTTTGAGCATTGTGTGCATCCACCATCATGTTGAAAGAGTCAGTGTATGTGCCCATAGATTGCTCTATAGTGTCCACCCTATTGCCCAAGTCCTTAATATCCCGCTGGCATTGCTGTACTGTCATGTTAATGTCCTGCTGTATAGAGGTCCTCAGGGACATGAGCATGTCCTTCAATACTGTGTTGGAGACCGGCTGCCCTGTGGTGGCGAAGTCAGCAAAGGGGTCTGCGTGTGTTGGCTGCGCGGGCTCCGCTGTAGTGATGGCGCCTGCTCCACTCACCTCCATCTCCTGCTGCGCTGTGTCTGTGTGCGGGGAAGTTTTCCTCTGCCTGGTCTTGGCCGGGCTCCTGGTGGTGGGAGAGAGGGCTGGTGAGGAGGCTTCACTGGACCGCGGAGGCGATCCAGTCCCGGATCTCTGTTTAGGAAAGGCCGCGGCTGCGGCCTTAAGCTGGTGCAGGGAGCCTCCGCCATTTTGCCTGGGCCTCGCGGCTGTGGAGAAGAAGCCGGAGAGTTTCCCGAGCTGCGGGATCGGGTCTTTTCGTCTCCTCCGCATTCCCCCTACTATCCCTAATGTTGTGGGGTGTATTCTGCGGCTTCGGGCGAGCTTTAGCTCCGCTGGCTGTCTTTTCTATCCCGGTGGTCTGACGGAGCTCAGGGCTTATGCGGCCATCTCCGAGCTCAGACGCCACGCCCCCTTATGCAGGGATTTTAATAGTATAGTGGACAAGGTATTGGACTGATCCGGGAGAACAAATCCCCACAGATACGAATTAAAAAATTTCCTCTCAGACACGGGTCTCTATGATGTGTGGAGATGCTTGAATTCGGAGGAAAAAGATTATACTTATCACTCTGCACCACACTGATCATACTCGAGAATTTATCTATTTATTTCAGACTTATCTACACTTCATAGAGTAACAGAGGCTAAAATATATACCACGATGTGGTCAGACCACGCTCCAATCTCCATCAGCCTAAGGGAAACCTTCTCTTATAACCCTACGTATCTGTGGAGGGCCAACGACCGGATCTTGTCTAGTCCTTTCTACCAAAATAGAATTTCTCAACAGTTGAAGGAATTTTTTGAAGTAAACAATACTGTAGGAGCAAATATCTCAACAGTGTGGTGTATGCACAAAGCTTATAGCAGAGGCCTGCTCATACAAGCGGCAGCTAGGGAAAAGAGGCAGCAGGCTGCAACCCTAAACTCCCTGCTAAACAACCTAGAAGCTTTAGAAAAACAACATAAACAGACCCCCATGCCTAAACTTCAGTCCGAATTATCCAACTGTAGGCAAGCGTTACGCCTACATCTCATCTCACAACACAAAACAGCATTGCAGCATCTCAAAGCCACATATTACGCTCATGGTAACAAGGCAGGAAAACTCCTGGCCAACTATATTCGTAAAAGACAACAGCATTCCAAATTGACCTTTACGAAAGACCCCCATAGCAATCAATTAGTATACCACCCATCTAAAATAGCCAATGCCTTTCAAAATTATTACCAAGACCTATACAACCTTAACTCCGATGAGAAAACGCCACAACCCTCCAAACAAATAATAGACAATTTTTTACAATCGCTTAACCTCCCAACGATGAGTAATGAGGAATTGACTCTTCTTAACGCCTCCATCACAGAAAAAGAAATCACAACCACTATCAGATCCCTACCAACTAATAAATCCCCCAGAGCGGACGGTTTCACATCAGAATATTACCGAGTATTTTCTCAAATTCTCACTCCCCATCTCAAATCTTTATTTAACCAAGGTGCCGAAACTGCCTCTTTTCCCACAGAAATGCTGCAAGCCACTGTAGTGGCATTACCTAAACCAGGGAAGAAGCCGGATAGCCCTCCGAATTTTAGACCAATTTCTCTTCTAAATACGGTCCTTAAGTTATATGCAAGAATCCTAGCCAATAGGTTGGCAAGAGTCACTCCTTCACTGGTCAAGGCTGATCAGGTAAGCTTTGTTAAAGGACGTCAGGCCCCAGATAGCACTCGCAGGCTCTACAACCTTATTAAAGTGGCTGAATCTCGCCAGATTCTTTCCAACCTGGTCATCTGCATGCTGGAGAGCATGTGGAGAACAAGGGAACATATTACATATTCTATGGACCTATAAAGGGCTCAGGAGTTTCTGGAATTCAGTGTTTTCCCTGATTACCAAGGTAACTGGCAATATCATAAAACCAAACCCACAATTAGCTATATTGAACCTGGGTATCCATACCAAACCCATACAACATAGAGCTATAAGGACACATATTTTCATTGCAGCAAAATTAACTATTACATCCAAATGGAAGAACCCCTCCACCCCAAATATCTTGGAGGTCATGTATAGAGTCAAGACACAGCATTCTTATGAAAAATATTTTGCAGTACATTCCAACAATTGGAAAAAATTCAATTTGTATTGGAAACTATGGAATTTAAATTTCCCACCTGACCATTAGTTATCAACCTATAGGGGTCCCTCCCCATGAGGGCAGGAAGATCTTCGCCCAGCTCTGGTACTTATTTATTTACTTATTGTTTTTTTTTTCTCCCTTTTTTTTTCTTTTTTTCTCCTCTATGGTTATGTTATGTTACACTGCTTGAGCGGATTCTTGTTACGAAACTTTTCGTTTCTATTGTGCAGCCAACGCATTACTTTAAGTATATGCCTGTTACAGAGCAAAATATAACATGCATAATGGGAAATTCGGATTGGCCTGCTCCGCTGCCTGGAGGGTGGTGAAGAGGGGCCAAGGCACAGCTTGTCCCCATTGGGGTGCCGGGCCCTCCGGAACTACTTTGACTAGATTCTGGGACAGCTGGGCACATCAACATGCGAATCGGAGATCTAATAAAAACACATGTTTTGTACTCGGACAAACAAAGTAACATGTAAAATATTTACCTCTGTATTACTCCTGATCTATTTATCTGCAATTGTACAACGGAACTACTGTTTGTTTTATAAATTACAATTTTCATTAAAAAAAGAATTGAAAGAACACGATGGAGAGTTTATTGACTGTAGAAAAAAATGTCTGCAGCTAAAAACAGCTGCTGTACATCAGTCAAAAAAACGTCCTGTGTGCATAAGGCCAAAATTTTAAGTATGAGAGCAGCAGGAGCGCGGGGGGGGGGGGGGTGCTGACACAAGCAGACAGTCAGAGAGGGGAGGGGGGAGGAGAGGACATAGGAGACAGAGCAGGGTTGCAGATGATGGAGCCACTTAGACAATGGTGTCAAGGCTCAGCAGCCCTGATATATCATGGTTAAAGTACAGGGGAAGGGCATGGACAGGCAGGATCAGACAGGTATTACAGGGGGCCAAATGACACAGCACACATTCTGTGCTGTATAACATGCTTTAATGGAACAGGATCTGTTTTTGTTTTTAAATGTATTTTTTGTTAAATGCAAGCAGTGTAAAAGCCTGATTGTGACTTGTTATTAGCCTCTTGCAGTCCCTGCCTAGCAGACAGTTGCAGTACAGGTAGCAAATCAGTTCATATTGGCAAGAAACATTCTGATTAGAGGAGAAAAACGAGTCTCTCTTTGCAATACCACTGCAGAGAACAGATGAGTATAACATGTTTGTTATTTAACAAAAAAATAGACTTTGTTAAGACTTTAATATCCCTTTAAAGTGTTACCAAACATGTTATACTTATCTGCTCTGTGCAATGGTTTTGCACAGAGCAGCCCGGATCCTCGTCTTTTAGGGTCCCACTCTGGCACTCCTGTCTCCTCCCTACTGCTGGGTGCCCGCACAGCAAGCAGCTTGCTCTGGGGGTACCCAAGCAGACGCACTCCTGGCCTGCCGCTCTGTGTGTCCTTTCACACACACAGAGCCACAACTCAGCCCCACCCCCTATGTCTCCTGATTGGCTGACTGGCTGTGATTGACAGCAGCAGGAGCCAGTGGCTCCCGCTGCTGCCAAAAGCCAATCAGGAGTGCGAGTACCTGGAGAGACAAGGCTCTCCAGGACATCACTGGATCAAAAGGGAATCAGGTAAGTATTAGCGGGCTACTGCATGCATAGAATGCATGAAGGTAAAAAATGTGTGCCTTTATAACCACTTTAAGGGAGAATGGGGCCATAGGTAAGGTAGCAGGGAAAGCCCCCTCATTCCTTCAATTAACATTAATTAAGTTTTCAAATTTCCTAAAGAAGCTGTCCCATTTGCATTGTCTGTGCTGGTATGACGCCATCAGACACTGACATACAAGTACTGGTACATCATCCCTTGTGCAGTGCACAGCTTTGACCAATTACACTACAACATCTTTCTGGTTTACTGCAAGAGCATGAGGGTTGTAACTGGGGCCGCTGGATATCTATCATTCCAAGCTTTATCCTATGGTTGCCTTGTGCATGATCTGGCTGTGTGTGTGTATGTGTGCTTGTTCCTTATTGCTGTTTTTTTCTTGCTAAAATTTCTCAGTAAAATCTTTTGTTCCCAAGATGTGGCATTTCAAGCAGTAAATCGAGATACAATGGGATATCATACAATGAAGAAGTAGTTGGCAATTTCCATCATACACAGTTTAAAATCAATATTTCTTCTTAATGCATTTTATTTGTCAAAAGGGTTCATGCAAGTAGAAATCTCTTATGTTTGGTGTTTCACAAGGTAAAATTGTAGGAATGTCTGGCAAAAACCGTATTGGGTCAAACATTATTTAAATAAATATAGATATATACTTTATATTATAATGCACATACACTATATATATATATATATATATATATATATATATATATATATATATATATATATATATATATATATGTTGTAAGGGGGTTAGCTCGGCAGAGGGTGGGTTTGACCCCCTGGAAGGGTTCACTACGCAATTTAGGCACAGCGAGACAGCAGTTACAGATGAAAACAAAAAGGTAGTTTATTCTCACTAGTTACAACGTGGAAAAACAGCCAAACAAAAACAGACAACAAAATAAATCCTAGGCCACTTGGTCACTGACTACACAATAGGTTTCCCTGTCTGTCAGCTGGGTACAGCCTGTACCTAGCTCTTATCTCTCACTGAAGACAGTCAGCCACACAGGCTTCTTACCAGACAAGCTGTTACACTCCCCAGTCTGTTGACATGACACACAACCTGGTTCCAGGGTGGAGTACTCCCCTATCCCTGCTGGGAGTTCTTGTAGAGGCCTTAATGAGCCAGCTCACCTCAGCTGTGCTCATTACCTCTAAACCTGCAAGACTCCCCTTAGTGGTATGTCTGCATACAGCTTAAATCTAGGGCAAATGTACCTGCCATCCTGCACGCAACCCGGCGTCTTTACCCACCAGCTGTTCCATGCCCTCCACGCAGGTACCCCCAGACAAGGCATCCACATTCCCCATTTGAACACCAGGCCGATGCTTAACGCAGAAGCTCTATTCTTTCAGGGCCAGGAACCACCGATTAACCCTTCTATTGGTCTCCTTGTTCTGAGCCATCCACTTTAAGTGTGCGTGATCTGTAATCAGATCAAAGTGTCTACCCAGCAAATAATATCACAGGGAGTCTAGCACTAGACACTGTTTCTCAATTGTGGCATAGTTTTCTTTGTGGGGTTTCAGTTTCCTGCTAAGATAAATGACTGGGTGCTCTTCTCTGTTCCAGACCTGGGACAACACTGCTCCTAAGCCTACGTCTGACGCATCAGTGTGTACCACAAAGTCCTTAGTGAAGTCAGGGGAGTACAGCACTGGTTGGCTTCATAAGGCTTGTTTAAAGCCTGGAAGGCTGCTTCAGCCTCCAGGGACCATTTCACCATGGTAGACTCTCTCCCTTTTGTCAGGTTGGTTAGGGGCATGGCCTGCGAAGCAAAGTAGGGAATGAATCGCCGATAGTATCCAGCAATTCTGAGAACGTTCACACCTGCTTCTTGCTGTTGGGGCGCAGCCAGCTATTTATGGCTTCCACTTTGTTGATTTGGGGTTTTATCACTCCCCTCCCAATAGTGTACCCCAAATATTTGGCCTCTTCTTGTCCAATGGTACACTTTTTTGGATTAGCCGTGAACCCAGCTTCCCTTATGGAGTCTAGTACAGCTTGCACTTTTGGCAGATGTAAGGCCCAATCCGTACTGTGGATAATCACATCGTCCAAGTAGGCTGCAGCATACTTCTGATGGGGCCTCAGAATTTTGTCCATTTTCAGCTGGAACGTGGCTGGTGCATTCTGTAACCCAAACGTCATTCTTTTATATTGGAATGCATCCTCTGGTGTTACAAATGCTGTTTTCTCCTTCACTGACTCAGCTAGGGGAATTTGCCAATACCCCTTCGTGAGATCAAGGGTCGTCATGTATCAGGCTGTTCCCAGCCGGTCAATCAGTTCATCTATGCATAGCATGGGGTAGGTGTCAAATTTTGTCACTTTATTCAACTGCCGGAAATCATTACAAAATTGCCAGCTCCCATCGGGTTTGGGCACTAAAACGATCGGGCTGGACCAGTCACTCTGGGACTCTTCTATCACACCTAATTTAAGCATTCGTTGAACTTCCCCTCATATTGCCTCCCGTCGAGCCTCCGGTATTCGATAGGATTTTAGTTTTGCCCTTTCACCTGGCTGGGTGATAATGTCGTGCACTACCCCAGATGTTTGTCTCGGCAGCTCAGAGAACACCTCTCTGTTACGGAGCACAAGCTCTTTCACCTCCTGTTTTTGGGGCTTTGATAAGGTGATTGCTATTCCCACCTCAGGAATTAAGCAATCAGACTGAGTCTGCGACGCCAAGGTTTCTGCGACTAGGGATTCCCTATCCCTCCAGGCTTTCAACAGATTAATGTGATATATCTGTTCTGGCTTCCGATGTCCTGGTTGTCTGATCCTGTAGTTCACTTCACTCACTTGTTCAATTATCTTGTAAGGGTGTTGCCATTTGGCCAGGAATTTGCTTTCAACCATAGGGATTAGTACCAACACCCTTTCCCCCGGTGAAAAAGTACAGGTCTTGGCCTTGCGGTTATACACGTTTTGCTGTGCTAGCTGCGCTTGGTCCAAGTATTCCTTGACGATTGGCATTACTTGTGCAATTCTATCTTGCATTAGAGCAACATGCTCAATCACACTCCGGTGGGAAAAACTCTCACTTTCCCAAGTTTCCTTGGTGATATCCAACAGCCCTCTTGGGTGTCTCCCATAGAGTAACTCAAAGGGCGAGAACCCGGTAGAGGATTGTGGTACTTCCCGAATTTCAAACATCAGGTAGGGTATTAAACAGTCCCAATCCTTTCCATCTCGATCCACCACCTTTTTTAACATTTGTTTTAGGGTTTTGTTGAACCTTTCAACCAACCCATCTGTTTGAAGGTGATACACAGATGTAAGTAATTGTGTCACTTTGAACAACTTGCACAGCTCTTTCATTACCCTGGACATAAATGGGGTACTCTGGTCTGTAAGCAATTCCTTACAAATACCCACACAGTTGAAGACCAGAAATAGCTCTTTGGCTATCGTCTTGGCAGAGGTATTTCTAAGAGGAATTGCTTCAGGATAGCAGGTGGCATAGCCTATTATGACCAAAATGTACTGAAGCCCCCTAGCGGACTTCAGGATCAGACCTACCAAATCCATTGCTATCCTCTCAAAGGGAACCTCAATAATGGGGAGAGGTACCAGTGGGTTACGGAAATGCAACAAAGGTGCCGACTTTTGACACACAGGGTAGGAGGAACAATAATTTTCTATTTCCTTCATGACCTCAGGCCAATAGAACCTTTGCAATACTCTCTCTCTGGTTTTCTCTGCCCCCAAATGACCTCCCAAAATGTGCCATGGGCTAATTCCAATACCAACTAACTATAGGGTTTGGGTACCACAAGTTGCTCAATGGTTTCATTAACCTTTCGGGCAACCCGGTACAACAGATCCCTTTCCACCATAAAGTATGGGTAACTGCAAGACTGATCTGGGTACACTAGTTCAGCATCTATCTTTACCACATTTTCCCGCACCTTTATCAGGGTGGGGTCTTTTACCTGTTCTGTGGCAAAATTTTCCCTGTGAACCTCTAAATCAGAGAACTCTATAGACGGCATGTTTTCGTCTGAAGATGTTGGTTCCTCCCCTGTTTCCCGAGTCTCTCCTGCCAACACCAACAAGGGAAAATCTGGAGAAGTCTCACCATTCTCAGAGGATACCGGGGATTCCTATTCCTGGGCTTTAGGGGCCTCTGTGGGGAGTTCAGGACCATCCCAGAGTTCCCAGAATTTTGGAAAATCCCTCCCCACAATAGCATCATGTGGTAAGTGAGGCACCAACCCCACCTGATGAGTTATGTTACCTTTGGGGGGTCTCAAATGCCACTTTAGCCACGGGATACTCTCTGGTGTCCCCATGTACACAAATAATAGCCACCTTGTTATTCCCAGAGACCTCTGTAGTAACTAATCCAGCTTTGATCAATGTTACCAGACTACCTGAATCTAGCAACACAACAACACTTCTATCATTAATACACATTTTGTATAAATGTTTTTCAGTTCCTTGAGTGGCAGTGCATGCAACTGTCGCAGACAGCGACTGATGTCTGTCTCTTAGATAGTCACATTCCATAGGCTCATTCACAACTGGGCAATTGGCTGCAATATGTCCCTCTTGCTAGCAATGATAACAAATAAACTTTTTCGCTGCTTCCTGCGACTTTGACTGTGTTCGCCATACATTATGCAAACTTCCTGCCCTCTCACTCTCTCCACCCTTACCCCTTGAAGTCATCTTACCCGCCACTGGGGATGGTCTGGTCTTAGGGTGGAAAGTCCGTGAGTCCCTGGGATAGGCGGTCAGGTTCTCTGTAGCCAAGTACCTCTCTACCAGATCCATAAGCTTGTCGGCCGTGTCCGGGTTTCCATGGTTTACCCACTTTTGGATAGCAGTAGGAAGAGATCTCAGGAACCGATCCATTACCACACGTTCCACAATCTTTGGTGCTGTCAAAATTTCAGGTTGCAGCCACTTCCTGCCCAGGTGAATGAGATCATACATTTGCGACCTAGGGGGCTTTTCAAGTTGGAAAGTCCAGTTATGCACACGCTGAGTTCGGACAGCCAGGGTGACACCCAGCAGTGCCAATATTTCTGTTTTTAGCACAACATAGTCTTTTGCTTGGTCCGGCTCTAGGTCATAATATGCTTTCTGCGATTCACCAGCCAATAGAGCAGCCACCAATCCAGCCCACTGCTCCTTAGGCCACTTTTCTCTTTCTGCAGTCCTTTCAAATGTGGTCAGAAACACTTCTGGATCATCCTCCCCAGTCATTTTTAGCAATACACGGCTCACACAAAATGATGATGTATTACTGGAACCACTCGCCTCACTGGTCTGTCGATGCTGTTGTGTTATGGCATCCATTTGCTGTTGAAGTCTCTGCTCTTGCTTCTGCAACAGCTCAATTAAGCGAGCCTCAGATTGCTGCTGGGCTCCCATATATTGCTGGAGAGCTCACTGCTGATTAGCATTTGCTTGTTGTAGACTAGCATTCATTTGTTGTTGGTTAGCATTTGTTTGTTGCTGATTAGCATTTGCTACAGCAAGCTGTCTCAGTATTTCTTCCATGCTGGCCTTTCACAAAAAAAAACTGCCCCTGGCTTCCTCCACCACTGTAAGGGGGTTAGCTCGGCAGAGGGTGTGTTTGACCCCCTAGAAGGGTTCATAACACAATTTAGGCACAGCGAGACAGCAGTTTCAGATTAAAACAAAAAGGTAGTTTATTCTCAGTTACAGATACAACGTGGAAAAACAGCCAAACAAAAACAGACAACAAAATAAATCCTAGGCCACTTGGCCACAGACTACACCATAGGTTTCCCTGTCTGTCAGCTGGGTACAGCTGGGTACCTAGCTCCTATCTCTCACTGAAGACAGTCAGCCACACAGGCTTCTTACCAGACAAGCTGTTACACTTCCCAGTCTGTTGACATGACACACAACCTGGTTCCAGGGGGGAGCACTCACCTATCCCTGCTGGGAGTTCTTGTAGAGGCCTTAATGAGCCAGCTCACCTCAGCTGCGCTCATTACCTCTACACCTGCAAGACTCCCCTTAGTGGTATAAGTCTGCATACAGCTTAAATCTAGGGCAAATGTACCTGCCATCCTGCATGCAACCCGGCGTCTTTACCCGCCAGCTGTCACAATATATATAGATATATATATATATATATATAAATACACACACACACACATATTATATATTATATTATAAATTATTACTATATATGTTATTTTGTTGCATACATGTTAAATAATGCAGGTATTTATTATCGCTCAATCACAGTACTCCCTTAAAATGGCTCCATTTTACATTATCCCTGAAAGACCAGCACAGTATGTTTTCAGACATCATATTTGATGAGCATCTATTCTCTAGAGTAAAATCCCTGCTTTAGATAATGCAATCTGGTAAATTCTGATGACTTTGCAGTATATTCTATGGTCTGGACTTTCTGTGCACGCCTCACACATATTAGAGGCATCTCACAACAATGTGCACTTTATGCACATTTTATGCATATACATGTAAAGGCAAATAGCTTTTTTATTGAATTTTCAAAAAAGACAGAAATATAAAAACAGATACATTGTTACATATTTGGTAAGGTTGAATAAAGACAACAGTGCATCCAGTTCAACCTGTGTAGGTGTGTGTTTACGTGCGTGTAGAAAATCATTCCCAATATCCCCATATATTATTTTGCTAAGATGCACATCCAAGAGTCTTTTAAAACTATCCATACTTCCTGCCAACACCATTGATTGTGGAAGAGAGTTCCATATTCTTACTGCCCTGACAGTGAAAAACCACCTTTGCAGCTTAAGGTTAAACCGCTTCTCTTCCAGTCTCATGTGCCCCATATCCTTTTACATTCCCTGTGACTGATTAGTTTCATACTTACGCTGGGATCACCACTGAGATATTTGTATATTGCTCTCATATCTCCTCTCCAAGGAGAATAAATGTAGCGCTTGTATTCGTTCCTCATAATTGAGGCCACCCAGTCCCTATATTCATTTGGTTGCCCTTCTCTGGACTCTCTCCAACTCCAGCACATCCCTTCTGAGGAATGGTGACCATAACTGGACAGAATGCTCCAGATTCTGCCAAACCATAGTTTTATAAAGTGGCAGGATTATTAACCTCCCTGACGGTATGATCATTTCAGATTTTTGGTGCTGAAAGCGGTACAATTATTTTGCATGAAAATTTGGTGTTTTATATTGTAGGCCTGTAATTCTTAGCAATAACTCACTTAAATCTGTCCAAACAAGAGGCTAGTAGACATCCCGGGTATGATAAAGTTTGAAAAATGAACTCATAAATTATAATATAATAAATAACTATAAATAATTATCAGAAATAATAACATAATAGTAATAGCAATAGCAGAATTGTCGCTGTCGTCACTTTCAGTGTCTGATGATAAATTTCCCCAAAGATCAGTATCGCTCAATTCTGCAAATGATTCTTATTTACTATCAGTGTTTTCCACTTTTGACGTAAAGGGACACTTTTTGGTTGCTATGGACATTCTCAAGTTTCCAGGCAGAAAGAATGGCATAAATAATATAAAAGTGCATGCAGGGCTCTGGGCAAACCACTAGGGACAAATGGAATGTGAAATGATTTCATACAGTAATGTAATCTATAAGATTACAGTGTACTGTATGAGCTGTGTGTGTTTCACTTTTTGAGTTTTCCGCCGGTCTCCGAACCCGTGCGACGCGACGCTCGCAGGGAACGGAGCCCGGCACACAGAGTCATCTGGCGGCGGACACAGCCCGCAGACACTGCGGGGGGCATCGCTGGATCCAGGGGACAAGGTAAGTAACGCTGCCTTGGATCCAGCAATGCAATCCCGAGTGTGGCTCGGGGTTACCGCTAATGGTACTGAAATTCCACCCCGAGCCACACTCGGGATTACCGCCAGGGAGGTTAATTTATCTCTGGAGGAAATTCCCTTTTTAATGCATGCTAATATTCTGCTGGCTTTGCTTGCTGCAGCTTGACACTGCATGCTATTGCTCAGTCTGTCTTCTTCTAGGACCTTATACATCCTGGAATCCCTAGGGGTTCTCCCTAATGAGGAACTTGCTTTACATTGTTACCCCCAAGTGCATTACCTTACATTTACCAATGTTAAACTTCATTTGCCATCTAGTAGCCCACTCCATTAATTTATTCAGGTCCTCTTGTAAAGTTTCTATATCCTGCTGTGATGTTATTGTCCTACATATTTTTGTGTCATCAGCAAACAGAGATTGAGCTATTTATCCCATCCCCTATAACATTTAAATAAATTAAACAGAATTGGTTCCAGTACAGAGCCTTGGGGTACCCCACTAACCACTCTAGACCATTCTGAGTACACATTATTTATTACTACCCTTTGGACATGCCCCTGCAACCAGTTCTATCCAATACATTTCCCTGCCTCACTGCCATTTCTAACTGTGAAAGGATATCCAAATCCACCTCTGCCTTCAAGTTAGAGGGCCTGTAACATATCTCCACTAGTAATTCCCCACTTATTTATACCCTGTGGAGTTCCAACCATACGGACTCCACCTCACCCCTTGTACCATCACTGATGTCATTCTGCTCTTCTACCCATAAAATCATTCCTGATATATATAGACACACCCCTCCCCCTCTTCTACCCTCTCTGTCCCTCCAATACAAGGAATACCCTTGAATGTTTGCCAGCCTGTCATGTGAGCTGTCAAAACAAGTTTCTGTTATTCCCATTAAGTCCTCCTCTTGTAATAGCAGCTCCAGTTCCTCTTTGTCACAGTAGCCACAAACATGTTTGTAAATAAGGCCTTAAGGGCAAGAGTACAATGAGTGGGTATACTGAAGCGGTGAACACAATGAAGCGGTATATAAAATATGGGACAAATATAGGACAAAATACTATATAGTACCCAAACCCATTGTCCCGCAATGCTGACAAAAAGTAACTGAACCTACATTGTAATGGGTGCAGAGACCCAAGGCAGCAAAACCATGGAAAATGAATATATTGTGGAACCATAGATTCATGCTAGGAAAGAATAGAAATAAATTATCGAAGACCCTCCTCAAGGGGAAGCCAAATAAACCAGAGGGTATTGTATTTATTGAAAGAATCAGAGTCCAGGGCTAGCATTTCTTCCATTTGCATAATGTAATTTACTGTCACTATTCACAGGGTAATGGGTGGGGAGTAATAGACTTTCAATACTGGGATAAGTTGTCTGACCGCCAATAGGAATAATTGTAAAAGACTCTTGGGATGTAATAGACCCTGGTAGGATGGAGAGCAAAGCTACTCCAGGAGAGAGTAGAGTCCGTTGTAATTTGCAAAAACCATAGACTAAAATAGTCCATGGGCAGTCCCACCATATGTGTGGATAAGAGTCTCTCTTATGACCACCAGCGTGTAGCAGGGGTGGAGGGGAAAGCTCAGTTGAGAGTCAGTGGAATCCCATACTACCATCAAATGATCTTTTCTCCTGGGCATGGCTAGAAAATTGGATTTGTGAGTAAATAAAAGCGATTTCTGCCAGTCAGACTCTGAAAGTTCATGACCTAGTTAAGTGGACCAAGCCCTGGGGTACGTTGTCGACTCACTGTGATAAGCTGTCTGAAGTAGTTTGTAGAAAGTTGAGGGTGTATGTGTAGGTATCTTACTGGAAGAGTGGTCTTTCAAATTCCACAAATGAGCATTGTGTGAAGCTAGAGGAATGTAATCTCTTACAAAAAGATGACAGGTGGCAATCTGTTAACCAATCTCTCACGGGCAAACCCTGTGTAAGGGAAGGATCAGGATCCCCAGCCCTGGAGTTAGGTACCTGGTAACTCCTTTTCTGGGAAGTCTTGCAGGGCAGCATCTGAGATAGGGCTCACCCCACCTAAAATAGGAAACACATCATCCACCATTTTAAAAGGCCGTTACATACCTCAGTGCCTCAGTAATATACAAGTACCGAAGGAACAACAGGCAAATATATATACCATCCTTCTATAAAACTTCTGCCTAAAGAATAAAAAATAAGGACTGGTAAGAGTGCTGCCCTGGAAGACTTCCCAGAAAAGGAGTTACCAGGTATCTAGCTCTGTTTTCTCAAGTTGTCTTCCAGGGCAGCATCTGAGAGGGTTTAGCAAGGAATACTACTGGGGGGGGGGGGTCTGCAGTCTGAAGGATCTTTCTACTGAAAGATTAGTCTTGGCTGGGCAGGAAATCTATCCTGTAATGTTTTGTGGGAGTACTGAAGCTCGACCAGGTTGCCACCTGGCATATCTGGTCAGGTGTAGCTCCTGCTTTCTCCACATATAAAGATGGTCAGGCCCTGGTAGCATGGGCTGATGATCCCTTGGGTGGTACCTGGTAGATGTAAGAGATGCTAGTCTGATATAACTGATATAACTGCCAGCTCTGTGTGAACTATTCAGGAAAACCCCTTCCTCTGTCCATACTGATGTCAAGCATTTGTGAAATGACCTCTGGCTCTACTGAGAGGTTCTACATATAACTATGAAGAGCAGCAGGGAACCCCTAAACAAAATCAGTTTTAGGAATCGTACTGAAATCAATTTATCTGTGGGCCATGGGAATAATGTTCCATGCACTGGAAGACAGTAGGAACCAAAGACCCCTACAGCCGTGATCAAAATGCTTACCCTAAAAGTGGCCACAAAAAAAAAATCATCGCTGTAATGCCACATGGCTTGATAAGTGTCATAGGCCCTGGAACCACTCAGGAACCATCCATTGAGCAGCCAATTGGGCACTGTAACCATGGAGACACTGCTTCCCTGGTTGGGTCTGAAAATAGCTAAGAGATCACCCATATCTGAGTTGGAGTGAACTACTTTAGTGACTATATAGATTAGGGCAGGGATATCCAATTACCGAACCTCCATCTGTTTCAAAACTACAAATCCCATCATGCCTCTGCCTCTCTGGGTGTCATGCTTGCGGCTGTCAGTCTTGCTATGCCTCATGGAACTTGTAGTTCTGCAACAACTGGAGGTCTGCTAATTGCATATCACTGGACTAGGGGATAAAAGAGTTTAGTAGAATTCCATGATACCTAGACCATAATCTCACCTGAAACTCATGATGTGTCCACATGGCTACTTAAAGCATGGACTAACAACCAACGCCCTTGGCCCTCAGTGTAGAAAGGGGTGATCAGAGAAACGCTATGATCACAAAAGAAAGAAATACACAGGAATTGCTACACTGCCAATCAGTTACTGCGCATATTAGCAATATACAGTACAATCATACAGTACATTCTTGTATAACTGTCCTCTCATCCAAATGCAAATGTCAGGTGTTCTTTTGTGTATTATGTCTGAGTCCCCCAATGACTCTGGCACTAGTTGTGATACTGAGATCAGTAGAGTTAGGTAGATCCCTGCTTAAAGAGACTTAGTCTGTAGCTAGAGTTGAGCGAACACCTGGATGTTCGGGTTCGGTGGGTTCGGCCGAACTTCGGGAAAAAGTCTGGGTTCAGTAACGAACTTGACCCGAATTTTACCCCGAACCCCATTGAAGTCAATGGGGACCCAAACTTTTCAGCACAAAAATGACTGTAAAGGGGCGTGGCTTGGACGAGGATGGGAGCAGACGCCAGACAGCAGAGCTCCGAACACAAAAGCCAATCCGCCTGCATCCGACAGCCTGGGACCCGGGTAAGAGGCTTTTTTCAACACCATCAGCCTCCCCGTCCCCTACCCTTCGCTGCAAGGCCACTCTTCCGCGGATCGGAGGTTCTGATCCGCAAAGCGAAAATTTAGCCCCCGGCTTTTGCGGCCTAGCCGCGGGGACACGGGCCTCGTCTCCTACAGCCCACACGCCACCAATCCACCTCCCCAGACACCACCGAGCACCCAGGGGAGACTCATCAAACCCCCCCATAGCTGTTAAAACAGCGCTGCACCCGCGGCCTTGCATCGGCGATCTGAGGCCTAGGAGCGGCAGCCAGCCGCGGACCGAATTCCACCCAATACCCGGCCCATCCACCCTCTAAGGCTCTAGGGGTCTGCTGGACTACTTCCCCAAGGGCCATCTATTAGCAGTGCAGTGTCCAGAGCCCATTAGGAAGTAGAGAGACTGTGACAAGGCCCTCAAGGCCTTAACGGCGGCCATCTTGGTCCACCCAAACCCCCCAACTCCTCACATAAGACACAGAAGCGGCCATCTTGGTACACCCACAGTTTATACTTCATCATTAAAGCAGACCAAAAAGGACACTCCGACACACTGCACCCTACTACCTCTGTGACAACACAAAAGTCTCTTGCAGCTTTACCTCAGGGATAGCCATCTTGCTACACCAGCCTCCCAATCACACAGCCCGTACGGACTCCCTCGAGGGCCCCCGGGGCTGCTGCAGAGACAAACACCCAGAAAAACCTTCCACTCAGCACTCCCTGCGTCTGTCCCTGGGAGCTCTGGATTATCAACAAAAAAAAAAAAAAGAGGAGTGAACAGGGAAAGAGAAAAAGGGGGGTAAATCCCTCCCAATACAGCAGACACCTTTGAATACCCTCGCTGCTTTGACCAGCCCCAGGCACCGCAACAATTGCTGGGGGCTACTGTCTCAAACAAAGAACCCTGGGGACGTGGCCAACACATAGCTGAGATGGCCGTCTGAAAATAGGAGCTTTGGCACCGCAGGGGGAACACTAAGCCGTTACAGTGAAGTCTCGGAGGGGATGGGCAAAATCGGGCGCCAACTGCCCTTTGCACATACCCCACACCAACAACAGGGGCGAAATCTCCCGGAACTGTTTCGTTCTCAACCTTCTACAGTAAACAAGCCCTCATCTTCCCGCCTTGCCCATAAACCAGCAGACATGGCGAAAAAGCAAGCAGAGGGGACACCCAGCAGGAAAACACAAGTAGACCAAGATATGCTGCTCGACCTGCTACAACAAGTTCCTAAGATGACGGACCTTCAACACATTGCCTCAGATATTAAAGGAGCCCTAAACAATGCAGTACACGTACTGAAGGATGAACTGTGGGGGGTCTCAGACAGACTGGAAGAAGTGGAGCGGGCAGCAGGTCGCCACGACGAGGAAATAAAAGAGCTGAAACAACATGGAACAAAATATCAGCTTCACATGATAGAATTACAGAGATGCCTGGAAGATCTCGATAATCGTGGTCGCAGGAGGAACTTAAGGATTAGGGGAATTCCAGAGACGGTGAAACACAACCAGATCCCACTTGCCCTCCAATCGCTTGTGAACAACATTACAGAAAGAGCACAAGACGCCCCAGTGGACTTCGAACGAGCACACAGGGCGCTAAGACCTAGGGGTAGAGAAGGTGACCCCCCGAGAGACATTATATGCTGTTTCACGGATTATAAGCTAAAAGAGGAAGTAGCTGTCCGAGCCAGAGAGCAAGAAGACATTCGTTTTAATGGATCTGAAGTCAAAATCTTCCAATATCTTTCCCAAATCACCCTAAACCACAGGAGGGCATTACGGCCCATTCTATCAGCGCTGAGAGACCATCACATAATATACAAATGGAGATTTCCATTTGGTCTCTGTGTTACAATACAGGGTCGATCCTTCACCATGCACACACCCGTAGACCTCCCGCAGTTCTTTGAATTTACAGGCCTTCCGGCCATTCCTGTCCCGGAATGGTACCAGGAATTCGCTGTTCCAGAAGCATGGAAAGAACTCTCCCCTCCTCCACTTGAACAGCGCACTCCGGGTCGCCATCAGAACTCCACCCCCTACCGACGCAACCGGAGGGACCAGCACATGGCTATGGCCCCGATGAATCAAGAGGAACCAGAAGGTGAATAGCATATGAAGCGCGGAAGAACCAGCTTCCCCATCGATAAGGACCATTTTCGCAGTGCACACCCTTCCCTCTTCTACCCTTAACCTTCCCCATCCCAGCCCGAAGTACCACGGAGAACAGATATTCCCTTGATAAAGACTTTTCGAATAAGAAGGAAGCTCAAGTAATTCAAGTATGTATAACTTCATTAAGGCAGATGACCTGACCTCAAACACCTCTATGTGAATGCCAGCTCTAGACACTGGTAGACCATACTCAACAAGCCTATAAATGAAGATGTTGACCTACAGACGCTTGTAGCCTTGACTTACCTTTTTCTGGTTAGTGGTGGTTTGCTGCCACTATGTACACGAGACTTATATAAATGCCTACTCAATAATACCAACAGAGCGCTGGGAGGGCTCCGCAACGGGTAGCCTGGGAGCGGGGGATCCTCAATTAGCCGACGGCCCCCTACAGGGAGCTCAAACACTCTAAATCCAGACTGTGGTCTAACTCGAGCCAGCTGTTCCATTATAGTTTGAACTAAAGACACTAGGCTGACTAGGGAAGGATCTATACATGCTGAACTCATGTTACTGAGTTGCGAAATTTGAGCGGGAAACAACCAGCGGAGGGACCAGAGGCATACCTCTATGCGCCCTTCTCTCTGACTGGAGAGATAAATAGCTCTCAGGGCTCTATAACAATTGTTTACCTATCCCCTAACTGAACAAAACTTAAAGAGTAATGGCGATAGCCTCCCCTTATACCTCATTCCCCCTAAGAGTATTACCATACCAAGACTCTTATGATATTAGATGGCTCCTTCCCTCCGCTGGACCCTGCTCTTCTAATATAACTAGTTTCCAAACAGCGGGCTTCCACATAAGAGAAAATCCACCCCGAGACTTCTAAGACAAAATAAGATATGCAGAGATACACCCCTTAGATGTTCCCCCTATGAAGGTGCCATCTCTCTCCTACCCGTGCCAACCCACCAACCCCACCATCAGTCCGGCCTAACCGGACTGTTCTACCTGAGGTGATTAAAGAGAGCTGGAGCCTAGCTCCAGCACTCTCTCACCCTCACACACGTCCTAGTGACAACCTGTTTCTTTAATTTTTCCTCTCTTCCTCTCCTTCTCCCCTACCTAGATTCCCCTTTACCTCCCCGACCCGTTTCTTATCTTCTACCCCCCCCTCTACCTTTTACTTTTACCTCCCAAAGACCAGTAGACCTCATCAGTCATAAATCCACTAGACAAACACACAAACAAAATGAAGAGCCATTTGACCCTTAGGGTCCTCTCACTAAACACCAGGGGTCTAAATGTCCCGGAAAAGAGATCCATGACTCTCAAGGAGATACATAGAATCCACCCACACATTGCTTTTATTCAGGAAATGCATTTTAAGGGTCCTAAAATTCCTAAGTTTACAGATAAAAATTTCCCAACAATTTATCACGCTTCCTCGAATGATAGCAAGACTAAGGGAGTTGCAACCCTAATAGCTTGCAATGTCCCATTCCAGTACAAAGACCATTTAGCTGACCCCGCAGGACGCTTCCTTTTCCTTAAGGGAACCCTGTACAACAGACCGGTAACGTTTGCTAATGTCTATGCCCCCAATCGTCACCAGGTGTCCTTCTTTAGAGAAGTTTTTGATCAGCTTATCCCGTTCTTTGAAGGAATAATAGTGCTGGGGGGGAGACATGAATGTACCACTCCAGCCACATCTTGACTCTTCCTCGGGCTCCTCCTCTATACCATATAGGGCCCTTAGGCAGATCAAACTTCAGTTTCAATCAGTATCTCTCTACGACACTTGGAGGACTCTGTACCCAAACACTAAAGACTATACCTATTTCTCTCCCCCTCACCAAAAATATTCGCGAATAGACTATCTCTTCCTCACTCAAAATGACTTACCACTCCCCCTCTCTTTATCCATATCAGAAATCACAAACCCATGTCTCAGGAGGTTCACAGCATCTCTCTATGACTAACTTTGACTTCAAACTAGACGGATTCCCGGGATATACCATATCTCCTCCTCGGGCTCCTTCTCAGTTCTACACCGACCTCACCATGTAAGTACAGAGGGGGGGTCGTGATAATAAGGAAGTTTCTTGCCCTATTCGACTAGTTTTTGAAGAGATTTCTTCCTGTGGACCACTGCTAACCCCCGTATCTGTAATCGTTTGCAATGGCCAGACAACATGTCCCAAGGGAATTCCTTTTCCTTCGCAGGACGCCCCAGTCGATTTACCAGAA
>BLSH010046453.1:246061-265020 GCA_018402905.1 Glandirana rugosa | reverse complement strand
GCTGCAAAAAGATTTTAGAACAATAATCTGTCCCTTACAGCAACAGCAGCAACCTGACCCTATAGGAGTAGGCGATGATTTTAGAACAATAATCTGTCTCTTACAGCAACAGCAGGAACCTGACCCTATAGAACTAGAAGATGATTTTAGAACAATAATCTGTCCCTCTAAGCAGTAGACTCTACCTAGTCCAGTCAGATCGTTCTGTAATGCAGGATGAGATCTGCAATCTGTCCCTAAAAGCAGTAGTAGTAGTAATCTCTACCTATCTATCTATCTGCAATCTGTCCCTCACAGCACCGGCAGCATCCTCTCCCTACACTACCCAAAGAGCATGTGACATGCAGCACTAAGTGACTCCAGCTTATAAAGAGGCTGGGTCACATGATGCACTGGCCAATCACAGCCATGCCATTAGTAGGCATGGCTGTGATGGCTTCTAAGGGCAAACCAGTGAAACGCTTGTTGATTGGCTGCCCTGCAGCTATTCAACATGCGTGATCAAATACCCAAACCCAGAACTCGAACCCAAACTTTTTTTTCAAATGTCTGGGTCCGGGGTCACGGACACCCCAAAGTTCAGTACGGACCCGAACTTTACAGTTCAGGTTCGCTCAACTCTATCTGTAGCAGTAACAGGATAAACCATCCATGTTGACTGTTGCACAACGTTCTATTAAAGTGGAACTTGGAAAACTAAGTCCTGCTAGATCACTTCAGGCTGGCCCCTTTTACAGGTATGGTTATGTTAAACGTTAAAAATAAGTGTCTATACTGTATACAATCCAGTAATACACTGTCTCATCTTGCTCTGCATATGGTCAGTTGCTCTCCAGTTTAGGCATTTTTAGGCACTGCCGAGTTTGTAGACCGATCTGCCGACAGCCCCAAGCAGAATTAAACCCTATTATCCTTTACAGCCAAGGAAGCTGCTTCTGTCTGATCTGCAATCGCCATGGTGCTGCAAATGCGATCAGTCATGGCACCAGCCATTTGATGGTTTAACAATTGGGCTGATGCAGCAAGCAGATGTGACAGTTAGCAACCCAGGCATTCCAGAAATGTAACATTTTAGAAGCTTAAATCAATAGGGTTAGTTCCACTTTATGATTCACTTTTGCTTGGGGTCATATAAAAAGATGCATATTGACTATATTTGAATATAGTGCCATAACAACCCAAGCCAGTTATAAGGTCAGAGTGATTGCAATTAATGATAGGCTGAAACACTGCCTATAAACCCTGCACATAAAGTGTGCTGCATAGTATTATGTGACCTGCCCTAACCTGCCTCTGCAGCATTGGCCCAGGATATATGATTGAATAGGACATAGACACTACAATATAATATAGTGGCCCCACGTGCTTCGTGTTGGTATGTCCTCTAGTATAGTGTCAGATCATGAAGACCATTTTTAATGTAGGGATGTCTGCATAAACACAATAACATGCTTTTTAGGAGATAGGGGATATACCTCATTCCCTTGATGCTAGAGAACTGAAATCATGTCCCATAAAGCTATCACTGTCAGGCACAGGGCACCCTGGGCCCTCCATGTGCAATTATCATACATTCAAAGGGATGCAGTACAAAGAACTGAACCCCCCCCCCCTTCATTATATAAAATACATAAGGATAAAGTGTTCTGTATAGTGCACCATCACACAGAAACTTCTGGAACAGAGCCTGTTTCCAAAAGAAGGCTATTAGAAACATCACATAGATAGAGCAATCGTTCATGAAATGCAGTGTCACAGATAATGAATTTTGCATGTAAACGTTAATTTACAAACAAAGGAGATCTAGTTGAACTACAGCCACCAGAGATCTTACCCCCAATTTATCCACTTCATGTGTATGTTCATGATAGACATAAAATACTAGCATACTGCAAACCCCTGAGGTCAGGCATGATGTATTCATCTAAGAATACCCCCTGATCTGTAATGCATTCGTAATTGATGGTTATGCCATCAAGCAGTTAGCAGAATCCGGGACATAGGTATAACTCACTCAGTGACTACCAATGCTTTACATATCTATCCAATTGAAGTACTGTGGGGCTTCAGGTAAAAGAAGTGTAAGGTTGAACACACCAAGTGGTGTGGATACTGGTAACCCATAATAGGTACAGCGTCCACTCCTCCCTGACCATAGCCAAATGTTTAGTTGGAATGAGTCACCTATATAGAAAAAAGTACTCTAAAGTAACATGATTATTTCACTCAGGTGAGAAACAACCAAAGTCTCTCAATTCCCAAGGTCTTAACCTGGTCAAACCTGTTAGTAAATTAAAGCTGCTGACATACTAAGACTGGAAATGTAGCCAGAGTAGTCAGAAGTACACCACCTGCCTGTGATAAGAAGCAGTCATTAAGCACAGGTTTGTCTATCGCCCTCGCATAGGGGACTAGTCCAAGAGCCGGTCAATTATATGTTGCAGGATCCACTCAAAATCAAGTACAGAAACCTGATTGAGAGGAAGATGTCTGACATCTCTTTTACAGAGGAGAACAATCTTTTTAAGCCTCCCAGGGATTCTTTTGCCACAGGTTTGCTTATGCACTTTTGGCGAAGATTTTTGGTCCTGCTGGCTGCCATTTTACACATGCTTAGGGAGGGAATGCAAGCCACTGGTCTTAGCCTTTTAAGTATGATTAAAAAAAAATGCTGCTAGCACTAATTAGCATTATGTGCATAGTGGTTAGGTAAGAACAGAGGTGACCTCAGCATGCTCTGGCTTACCTTGGAGCAGTCCTGGTTCGCAGGCTCTGCAGGGGAGATGTCAGAGATCATTCCAGCAGCAAAGGTTTTCTCCATTGGCACGGAGGTATGCGCCAATGCGCATGCGCGGAAGAACAAGAACTAACGGAAGGCTCCGAACGTTAGTGCGCACGTTCGTTCGTACGCAATGTGGCAGGCGTTGGCGCCCAAAGCACTATTTAAACCCGTGCAGAAGAGACATTAGTTGCTGGATTATCTTCAGCTTCCTGCTGTTCTTGCATACCTGTTCCTGATTGATCTGACCTTCAGCTTCCGACCCGGCTTGTCCTGACCTTCCTGATCCTGATTCCTGGCTTTGACCTTTGGCTTGTCTTGCAACTCTGCACCTCAGCTCCTACCTGTGTTTGACCCTCGGCCTGGCTTTCACTCCGCTTTGGATCTCCCCAGTAACTAGACGTCTGACTCTGCCTGATTTCGTGTGTATGACCCCCGGCTTGGCCTAGATCCTGATTCCGGTTCTTCCTGCTCAGTCCACAAGTGCTCCAGTGTATTCAGGGAACTCCAGCCCAGCTGCTCATCCTGGTCCCGGCAGAACCATCCTGAGTGACTACGCACCTGGCCAGCACTACCGGTAACCCCTGCCTCTCTGGGCATAGCTCCCCCTGTTCCATCCTCAGGGGGGTGCTCTGCACTTAGCTGCAAGGGAAGCCCTCTCTGCACTTTGACCTCCAACCAGGTAACTGACAGGAGAATGGTACAGCGTCTGACATGGTCAGCTTCATGCAAAACATCCAACACATGCTCCTTGAAAGCTTTTTCTGCCCCTGTTCCAGCCCGCCTCCAGTAAGAGAGGGGTGCAGATAGCCTGCTGTATACCACTAGTAGCCTAGGGCGAATAGTGGTTGGCAAGTACAGAGGTGGCCTGGGCATGCTCTGGCTTGCCTTGGAGCTATCCTGGCTTACAGGATCTGAAGGGCAGAGTAATGGAGCTTCCCTGCCTCTGCTCTTACCCCGCCCTCAGCCGCCCTGATAGAGGTATGGGTGGACACATACCTCTTCCTGTGATTTGCGTATCTCCCTTTCTTCCTGGAGGGGATACCGTGCCCAGGTCCTGATTGTCGATCTGCCAGAAGTGACATCATCGCTGTGCTCCGGGTTTGTTGTCCCCCTCAGCATCCAGGCACCCACCAAAAAGATGGCATCGGGCAGAACTTGGTGTCCCGGGCTCACCCGACACCATCTTGCTGACCACCCAGGCAGGGGAGAGGAGTGAAGAGATCAGACGGTTTCCTGCACATGCCACAGGCAGGCCAGTTTGCCGCTGCACCACAGTGTTGGAGGGGGACTGCAGGGGGGTATCCCAATATACCTTTGTCAGCTGGGGGGACAGTTGCTTACTTCCCCAATGTGGAGCAAACCCACAGGCTGAAGAGGACTCTGGGGGGGTCCCTGGAAGCCCTGGCCTAAGTCGCCTAGCCCCCTCAGAGGCAAATGAAGATGACCGGCAAGGGAGTCCCCTGCAACAGGGACTGGAGAAAAAGTGTGTGCTGATCCTGGAAACACAAGAACTGAGGTATGTGACGGCCTTTTAAAATGGTGAATGATGTGTTTCCTGTTTTAGGTGGGAGGAGCCCTATCTCAGATGCTGCCCTGGAAGACGACTTGAGAAAAACATGGGCAAACATCCAAGCCAATCTTTTGTAGGGGTCCAAGGAAGGGTCCAAATTGTCAAACAATGGAGTTAGGGAAGATGACTCTGAAGATAAACGATGAAGGAAACCAGCTTTGTTCCAGATGCAGAGGGTCAGATGTCCTGTAATAGCTGCAGATTATGTTTAAAACCCCATGGTAGAGCTCTCAAATCAAATGGAGAAAGATCCTGTTCTAGCTGAGTAGAAGCATTAGAAAGTGGATAAGAGAATCGATATATGTGAAAGAAGAGCCGTTTGGTGGGTAGAGATTTTATGTAGGATTCCATGTCCCAGCCAACTCTGGAACAGACTGATGTCTCATAGCGACTTCTGGAATGGGTGGACCCCCTGTCTGACCTACTAGGGGATGGTGTGTGGTCATAGGAGATCACCTACATAAGCTTCTGGGGTACCGACCGGGAGGAAGAAGAGGTGTCATCTTGGAGCTGTGCTTTGGCTGCTTGCATTACTTTCTCCATTCACCCTTTCCTCTTTACAAACCACAGTGCAAGTTGTGAACTGTGTGTGATGGGATATTACATCTTTACTAAAAAAGTAAAACAGAATGTTCTTTAATAATGAAGGAATCGGCTTCATACTATGCACCCTAAAAAACACTCACTAATCTTTAGATCTGGAGATTGGGAAAGTCAAGAATGACATTTCACATAACTCTGGTGGTCATGAAACCATTCTTGAATTTGCTTAAAAGTGTGTAAGTTAGCTTTATTGAAAAGGAACATGGGAGAAATCCTGAATGTTTGAGCCGCAGAGTGCCTCTGATCATGCTAATGACCTTCTGTTTTATGGCCAATATATAATATGGACCTAACAAGACTGCTGCCCATTTCCTTATTTTCCTACCATGGTGCTTAAAGTTAGTAACAAGTGTTGTGGGTTGAACAAATTATTTATCTTTCTCTTGATATAAAATCATCCAAGTGCAAAAAATTAATGAAATTAATCATTAGGCAATAATACTTTCGCTGCATTGCTCTTCTTGGGTCCAATTTTTGTGCACCTTACACAAAGTTTTGTTCCTTTTAGAAACAGTTTCCAGATGTACTGTAAACTTTCAACATTTTTTTATTTTTTGGTTGAGACTGGGATGTAGGGGTACTGATTCCATTTTGCAATGATTTGGGAGGCTGACATTTAGTAGTGTATTGTAACTACATACGAGTCTGACTATCCTATTAGTGAGCTTCGACTTGAAACCACAGCTCCTCTTTGTCAGTAGAGTTTATTTATTTTTTAATATATGCTGCAATTGTTTTTGAGACTGAATTTTGAGGTTTAACAGACCAATGCACCTGTCCCATCTATTTGGTCTCTTTATGATTTTGTCAGCTATCTCATGTTGCTTTATAAACTTACAAAGTGAGAATTGGCAAGCATCTTCTATAGCTGATACATACCGCTGACTGGAAATTAGCCTAATATAGTGTGCAGTTGTGTTGTGTGTTCTATTTGCTGAAATGTTCAATTCCTTTTCGGTTGGGCTTTTTCACATTGGGATTGCACCAACTGTGAGGTAGTCTGCACCTATCTTTGATGTTGCTCAGGAGCTATGCTTGTCTGCACTACTCATAGGATATGCTGATTTA
This sequence comes from Glandirana rugosa, assembly GCA_018402905.1. Classification (NCBI taxonomy): domain Eukaryota; kingdom Metazoa; phylum Chordata; class Amphibia; order Anura; family Ranidae; genus Glandirana; species Glandirana rugosa. Next base: position 258,997 of record BLSH010046453.1, on the reverse strand, counting down.
TATTTTCCCTTTAGGTGCAATCTTGTAAAATGGTTTAAAAATGTAGACACAGATCAGTTTCAGGTTTCACTGTATAGTGGACATCACCTGGATAGTCTCTTTATGTGAAATGTTTTGGTAGTATTAGGCTCCTTTCACACATTTAACGAGCTCCACTGCTCAGCGGGGATCCATCTGTTGATCCCCGCTGAGCCGACGGATCACTCCATGCAGAAACGGACCTGTCAGAGCTCCGCTCTCTTCTATGGGAGATTGGATGAACAAGGTCCGTCTGTCCGTGTTCATCCGATCCACCAGACGGATGGAAAATAGGGTTTCCATCCGTCTGTGTTTAGCGGATTGGATGTCAGCGGACATGTCACCGCTGACATCCATCGCTCCATAGAGGACATTGGAGCGTCCGTTCAGGTCCACCTGAAAAAATGACAGGCAGACCTGAATGGTTTGTGCGTGTGAAAGGACCCTTAGAAAATTAGTCAGTTTTTCAGGTGGACCTGATCGGATGCTCCATTCACACCTATGGGGCAGTGGATGTCAGCGGTGACATGTCTGCTGACACCTGCTGCTCTCCGATCCTGTCCGCCAAATTCAGACAGATGGTGGCCCTATTTTCCATCCCTCTGGTGAATCGGATTGGATGTGATCAGGTGAAAATGGACAGGCGGTCTATTTTAATCTGATCTCCCCATAGAGGAGAGTTGGACTCAAACCAGGTCTGTCTCAGCAGAGTGCTTTGAGATGGACCTGTATTCCGCCGAGTGGACCGCCCGTGTGAAAGGACCCCAACTTTAAAACTTCAGACAAAATGCAATAGAACTAACTGATAAATATATATACCTTTTTTGCTAAAATACACTTTATTTGGTTTGCAGCATTGTTAAAACTGTAGGTAATAGACCACACATATGCTATATGTAACCATGTATAGGATTCATGCACAAAATCCCAAGCTGTAAAGTCTTATTACTAGGGGGTTGCAGGCTATGAAATATTGGGAAACGTGATTTTAAACTAGGCTTGGGCAATTCATTTTGTTCTGAATTTCATTTTTAACGAATTTTGCAAAATTCAGCAATTCAGACTAATTCCGAATTTTGAATTTCCGAATATTCCTGAATTTTCATTTTTCCGAATCACGGTAATTCGGTGATTGCAGTAATTCGGAAATTTGCGGTAATTCGGAAATTTGCAGTAATTCGGCAATCACAGTAATTTGGAAATTCGGCAATCGGAACAGCCGAAAATCTGAAATGTGGAAATCCGAAAATTCGAAATTTCTTTCTTCTGAATTTCCAAAATTCGGAAATAAGAAAGAACGTTTGAAATAATAATAAATAGCTATTAAATTATAGGTATTGGAATTTCCTTGAAAATGTGGCTGTCAGTGATAAATTTTATATTTAAGTTCACTAACACCCTTATTTTCAAGGAAATTCCAATACCTATAATTTAATGGTTATTTATTAGTTAGTTATTATTTCAAATGTTCTTTGTTATTTTCAAATTTTCGGATTTAAGAATTTCTGAATTTCAGAATTTTGGATTTAAAATAATAAATTAATTTATTATTTAAAATTTCTTTCTTATTTCCTAATTTCTGAAATTTGGAAATTCAAAAATAAGAAAGAACATTTGAATAAGTTATTATTGATTCAAATGTTCTTTCTTACTTCCCAATTTCCAAAATTCAGAAATAATAATAAATAACTATTAAATTATAGGTATTGGAATTTCTTTGAAAATATGTCTGTTAGTGATAAATTTCATATTTAAGTTCACTAACAGCCATATTTTCAAGGAAATTCCAATACCTATAATTTAATAGTTATTTATTAGTTAGTTATTATTTCAAATGTTCTTTGTTATTTTCAAATTTTTGGATTTCCAAATTTCTGAATTTCCAAATTTTGGATTTTCAGCTGTTCCGATTGCCGAATTTCCAAATTGCAGCAATTAACGCAATTGCAGAAATACCGTAATTACCATTATTTCTGAATTACCGCAAATTTCCAAATTACCGCAATTGCCGAATTACCACAAATTTTCGAATTTCTGAATACTGAATTTTTTAAATTTCTGTAAATTTTTCCGTAAATTTCCAAATTACAGCAATTACCGCAATTGCAGAATTACTGTAATCACCACAATTTCCGAGTTACCGCAAATTTCCAAATTACCGCAATTGCCAAATTACCACAAATTTTTGAATTTCCGAATTCTGAATTTTTTAAATTTCTGAATTTACGAAAAAATAAAAAACGAAAAAAGTAAAACAAAAAAACTAAATTTTCAGCCATGCACAAGTCTAATTTAAACAAAAATAAAAAGTGTAAATTGGCAACTACTTAAGATAAACAGATGTTTTAGTCCTTCCTATTAGGCTCTTGATGAATAGATTTGACTCATTGATTCATTTCCTAAAACAGGATCTGAAAGAGAAAAAAGATGGACCGTCCCTCCGCTATAATGTGCTCTACAGAAATACATCTGCAATGAACTCTTGGCCTTCAGTCTTTGTTCAAAAGTAGATCTATGAGTTTTGTTGGTAAGGCAGCTAGGTATGGCCTAAAGTTTGTTTTCTTTTTCTTAAGGTAGTTGTAAAGGCCAAAGGGTTTTTACCTGAATACATTCTCTGCATTAAGGTAAAAACCCTTCTATTGTCAGCTGCTCCACCAGGCCCCCCCCCCCAAATACTTACTTGAGCCAGATCTTGATCCAGCCCTGGACCCAATCAAATTATGTGCCACCATAGAAAGCAGCTTCCTATGGTCATACATGGAGAAGAGCACTGGTGGGGGACCCCAGAGCAGGTACATATGACATGTTTATAAGTAAAGTTAATTTGATATTAATATGTAACGTAAATTGAGCTCAGCGCACCTAACGGCTTTATCAGACTATATACTGTTATTGTGTTTAATACCTGTTCTTTCTGTTTTGGTCTGTCCACATACCCTGAGAAACATAAGCATAATCCTTTCTGGCACTCTCCAGATACCAGCTAAGTTCACCTACACAGCTATGCTAATAACCATGCTATATTTCCCTGCTTACTCTGTCATGCTACGAACACAAAAACAAAAATCAATTTATTCCAATTTCACACCATACCCAAATAAACCTTTTTGGTTGGGGTGATGTAACAATGGTTGGTTGTGAATACTGTAAGTACAAATTGTAAAATAAGTAACATGTCATGTCATCAGCACATCTTGGATCCAATTTCAAAGTTCACATGTTTATTGCGTGATCACATCATAATGAAAGGTTTTTAGTCATGTATGACCCCTTCATCAGACATATGTGACTGTGGAAGCTGTGAAGTGCAATTTTCTGCCAACAACTGCAGCATAATAAAACACTTCTTCCACAACAATCCTCTCCATGTGGAAAGAGTAAAATAAATGAATGATAGAAGACATCATGAGGTTCCAGTATATGCTATTGCCTTATCAAAATTTCTGTCCTGCAATATGCCAATTTTTAACTGTGCTTAATGAAATGTCTAAAAGATTGCTGAGATAGCCATATTGCTGTTTGGAGTGCAGAGAGTGTGTGTTGGCTGTGCCATAAAGCAAAGTAAAAACTGCACACTGAGTGCAGAGGAGGAATTTTGATACGGCAGGATAACTTGATTATATAATTTCATGAATATTTTTAAATGTTGTCATTATTCAATGGTTTGTATAGTTTTTATTGCATACAGGCAGTCGTGAAACTTAGATTTAAAATATTTATTTCTGAAAACCATTTAGTTCAGTACTACTTGTTATAGCTGAAGGCTTATGATCTGATAAAGTACAAGATTTCAGATTTAAAGTAATAAAAGCCTGATCAAAATGCATCCAAGAACTACAGTACAACCATCAGTCAGATTACAAACATTTCAATCTGTTTGGTGATCTTTAGAAATCATTTAGCTGATATATCTGGTCTTATACACAGAAGCAGACCAAGGTAGAGTTTAGACAGGTACCCATAGTTCCTGCAAAGGACCTGGGATGGCAGATGACCTTATCCCAGGACTGCTTAGAAGACTGGTATTGCGGCCCTGTCATTAACTGCAATGTCCCTATTCTAAATGTAGTGCTTGCAGCTAGACTATAGCCAGCCTGGGCTCTGATTGGTATTGTTAGTTAGGTTCATTGAGTTTTTCACTAAGCCCGGGGCATTCTTAGCTTCTGCTGTGAATGAGGAGTGTCCTCCAGTACAAAGAGTGAGAAGATACAATACTGTTTTGTACTAAGTTATGAACATTTATTTCACCCTGGTCAAACAGTGGGAGGTATATGCCAGTGATTTAGACTGAGGAAGGGGACACATTTTTGGGGTAACATTCTTAAGGTTCTTTGCCTCCCAGTCCTGTTGCCTGGGAGAGATTCACTTTCAGAACCAAGGCCCAGGGATTGGAAGTTTGCCTATGCCAGGGCCTGGGAACACAGGAAGGTGGCTACTAAGGGAGAGAACCTTCAGAAGAGTTCTGTGCAGTCCATTGCCATTGTCAGCTTAACTCCTATGCTACCAGAGCCATTTTTACATTTTTGCACACATCTTAAAATGCACAATTTAGGGCCAAACATTTGTTAAAACCCCACAAAATTTGTATTTTCTAAAAGAAGAAACCTGGAGAATAAAACAGCAGTAGTTGCAATTTCTTTTATCACATGATATTAGCGTGTGTTTATTAAATGCATTTTTTTCAGTAAAAAAAAAAAGTTAATTTTAGCACAGGCACAATTTATAACCCAGTTTTTTGGTAAAACGTAAAAGATGAGACTAATACTCCAAATATACCAAACGTGTCAGGTGTTAAATTTGCGCACTCCCTTGAAACAATGACACATTTCGGTGCCCAAATGCAAGTCCATACATTAAAAACTCCAGAGGCTCTGCATAACCACAATTCTTCCATCTCACAGCTGTGTTGGAGATGCCAAAGGGATGCAAGTACCCACTACCATACATATTGGGACTGTCCTATCATTTAACCCATTTTTGCTTTGGTTCAGTCCCTTCTTCAATAAATCCCGGGGACTGCTCTCTCCCTAGATTCAGTTCATTACATATTGGGTGCACCTGTGACCTTGCACCTTGAGTTCAGACCAAAGTTGTCCTCTCAAACCCCTGACTAGCTGCCTCTTTTCTAATATATCAGATACCCGTATATGTTAGTTTTATTTTGTGTTCCATGGTGTGTCTCCCTCCTCCCCTCTTTTGTGTCCTCTTCCTTTGTAATTCTTTCTGAAGCAAGGATTCTGAGCTGCTTTGTACATGGTCCAGTATTTGAGCTGGTTTAGTTTCTGTGTGATATTTTATATCCGTTTATGGAGTCTGCTCTACTTGTGACCATCTATCCACTACCTATGTTTTCTACATTGTTTATATGTTCTTTGTACCTTTGGTCTCATATGATGGCACATTCTTATGTTACAATATTCTATATTGCAATTTTGACTTTCCTTTGTATTGTGCTGGAAAAAACAAACCCCAATAAATATACAATTATGAAAGGTCCATATAGTCATCAGTTTCAAGTTAACTATGTCTATGTCATGCTGTCATTCTGGTGTGTACAGGGATATGTAACAAGTGCAATGCAATCACCATTTTTGTATGTAGGTACCCTTACTGATGTGTGTTCACTTACATATGTGTATGCACATGGTGATTGGGGGCGTGGGTTTTACAATTTGTTCTGTGTTTTTTATTTACAGCTATGCAATAGCATATTACTGGTGACATGTTTACTTTAACAAAACATAAGGGGTCTATTAGACTCCTAATGTCACCTTTGCATCCCATTTGCATTCCATTGAAGCTAATGCTTGATTAGCTCCTTACCTGGCCACAGCAGCTGAGGAATGCTGAATCCTAAAGTGATGTAATACAAATCACTTGCAAGTTCATTCACTTGAGAGATAAGTGAACAGATGTTTGCTGGTTTCCCTTCACTGTACCAAGCAACACCAGTCAAGCAGGTCATGGGCCCAAGGGGTATGCAGCAGAGTTTGAGATTCTTGGCTGGGGGGATGGTTAATCAGGCAGGTGTAAACACACTGCTATAGCAGCCAAGAATGTGTTTAAAAGCCTTACATCAGCAGCAGTGAAAAGGTTAAAGATCCACTATTCTATATTTCTGGCTATGGCTTAGATGTCCACTACTAGCCTTTGACAGGGGCTGAAGATATTTTTTAAAGTAGCTGTCTATCTGGCCTATCCAGTTCTACATTAGCCTGTGGCAGAGGCAAAGATATTACTGAGCGGACTGATTTTTGCTGCTGTTTTTAGGTAATCTGTACCTCTAATCCTGGGCACTGAACCAATACATATTGCAATAAGTCAGATCATGAGTAGAAAGATCAGGAGGGTCCATAAAATCCAGTAGCTCTTTCAGGGGTCATTGCTACACTAACTTTGTTTATTCCACCAGAAACTATACTGTTGTCTAACTGTATATAAAGTTATTTATATAAAAAAATCACCAAGAATGAACAGTTTAAATTATTTATCATCATTATAAATAAATCCTGCAACTTAATTAAAATATCACTTATTGCAACAATTTTGGGACACATACATGAGTTCTTTAAAGGATCTTTTTAAACATCCTAAAAATACTGTAGAGCTTTCACCAATTATTTACACAATAAGAGTTGGGAAATAATCAACTGAATCAAAGTGAACTGCCCTTGCCTAGAACAAGCAAGGACAGTTAATTTGCCATGACTAATTGAAAAACATAAAATGCATTATTATGATATATTGGCATACAACCTGTGGTCTTAACAAAGAAAAAACTTTCACATTTTTGATTACAATGTGAACTATTATGTTCTACTTTTAAAATGTTTTACATTTAAATAACAAAGCTTAGAAATCCATAGAGAATTTGCAGTTTATGATGAAAGGAAACATTGGCAGTTCTATGAAGAACATAGCAGGAAATCGGATTAGAATTAGGGGCAGAGAGATTTACAGAAATTAAAGATGTTCATGGGTCTTTCCTGGGAATGTAAACAATTATTTTAAATAATTTGGCCCATTTACATATAAGGTATGGGAATGAAAATATATCTGTCAAGCTAAGGAGAGGTAAGAGCTCAATAAATGTTTTTACAAACATGCAATTTTGCTAACTTGTCTTATTAAATAATTCCAAGTCATTTTATTTCCTTCATGAAAAATATATATTAGATCCATACATACACATATACACAGTCACAATGCACCTACCTATTAACACCTTGGATCCAAAGTCTCCACCATCATATACCTTCATATCAATTTTATTCAGTGTCCTCTGAATATATTGTTCAGTATTCTGAAAATATAAAGGCCACACATCCAGTGCCAATATAACGTCTATGTTCTTTACTCCCTGTGTTGCTTACCATCACCTTCCATAGTACCCTGATTCGCTTATCCCCCAATCCAATAACCCTGAAGAAATGCACAAATGTTCACCTCTCCATACCTTCCACTCCAAACACAAAAAGCATAATAAAAGAATACAATACATTTGTTGCATTCCTCATTGTGCTTGCTTTAAAATTACTGAGCATGCTGGGCCATGTACAGTTGATGGAAACACTTCACTATTGTTAGATCCTTCCGTAAAGAATATCTATAGTCAAAATGTAATATCATATATTAATTTCCACAAATGTATTTCAGTTATCAATAACCTACTCCTAATAATTTGAATGATCTTGAAGTTTGTTAAATTGCTTAATGAAGAGCCTTGGTTTTACCTTTTGCACAAATGCTATTTCAGTAACTTGAATTTACCTTGAATTATGTCACATGTAATAGTAATAATAAACTTTATTTTATATAGCGTCTTTAAAGGTGGCTTCTCAAAGTGCTCTAAAAGGAAAACGCAAGATATACACAGGCTAACAGGAGATACACAGGATAAAACACAAGAAATACACACAATAGCATAACATTATGGATAAAAGGGACAATTAAGTGAAAGCTTGTCTAAACAAAAAAGTTTTTAGATTTGATTTGAATGTTTTTAGAGAAGAGGACTCTCTGACATTCTTAGGAAGTGAATTCCATAGCTTTGGAGCATAGCAGGAGAAGGCTCCGTCCCCCATTGAGTGTAGGTGAGTAGGGGGGACACACAGTAAAATATAATTTGAGGAGAGATAATGGGGTGCCAAGCCACGAAGGGCCTTGTAGGTGAGCAAGAGGATCTTAAAGACTATGTGAAACCTGACTGGTAGCCAGTGCAAGGACTCCAGGATAGGGGTAATATGCTCACTTGTACCAGACCTAGTCAGGATTCTGGCTGCAGAATTTTGAACATATTGGAACCGATTTATGATGGATTTAGGTACACCAGCAAGTAGAGCATTGCAGTAGTCAAGTCGGGAGAACACAAATGTATGGATCAGCTTTTCAGCTACAGTGTATGAAAGCATGGGAAGCAGCCGAGCAATGTTTCTCAAGTGGAAAAAAAGATGTTCTGACAACATTTTGTACATGTGGCTCAAAGGTTAGACTAGGATCAAATATCACCTCTAGATTTTTCAATTTGGACTGAAGTTCAATTACAGTGCCATCTATAGATAAGCTATTTGGACTGGCCTTACATAATTGAAGGGGGTGCCAATAAGCATGACTTCTATCTTGTCACTATTTAATTGAAGGAAATTATGGGACATCCAAGTTTTTATATCACAAATACCATTAGATAGGAGAGAAGCAGCCAAAGTATAATCTGGTTTAGTGTGGATGTATATCTAAGTGTCATGAGTAGAGTTGAGCGAACCTCTGGAAGTTCGGGTTCTGCTGGTCTGTCCGAACTTCGGGAAAAAGTCCGGGTCTGGGTCCGGACGGAACCCGAACGATCGCACGGACAACGAACCCCATTGAAATCAATGGGGACCCGAACTTTTAGGCACAAAAATGGCTGTAACAAAGTCCTGGAAAGCCCTAGAGGGCTGCAAAAGGAAGTAAAATGGGGGTAAGGGTAGGGCAAGTGCCCTACAAAAAAATGGGGACAGGGAAATAACTTTAAATATTTTTTAAAAAATAAAAACTTAAAAAAAACAAAAATGGAGGTGAATGTGGATCATCTTCAAACTGTGTCTGAAAAGTATTAATTAACGGTAGAAGCCATATAACTGTTCTAAAATCATCTTCAAACTAGGGCAAGTGCCCTACAAATAAATGGGGATAGGGAAAATAAATTAAAATCAAGTAAAAAAATGGGAACTCTGTAGCCCACAGTAACATCAAAGGCATCAGAAGACCAGATGGCAAATTAGATGTAAAAACAGAGGAGATAGCAAGGCATTTCCACTCATTTTACTCAAAGCTCTATAACTTGACTCCCCAACACAAACCAGCAGGCGCCTTGGGGTCCAGGACAGAGGTCATCCGGGAGTACCTGAGGGAAAGTGGGATGCCAACTCTACACCCAGATGACGCCGCTGGGCTGGAGGATCCAATCTCTGAGGCAGAATTGACCAGGGCGATCCGAGATTTGAAATCAGGAAAAAGCCCAGGACCGGACGGGTTTACGGCCATTTATTACAAGACATTCCTAGATATTTTGACAGCACCACTAGCTAAGGCCCTAAACTCACTGACAGACTCTAAGAGAACATCTGTCGACTTCCTTTCGGCGTTCATTACGGTCATTCCCAAAGAGGGAAAGGACCCCGAAATGTGTTCGAGCTACAGACCAATATCCCTGCTCAACCTAGACCTTAAGATTCTAACAAAGGTACTAGCCATGAGATTGAGACCTCTGCTGGATAAGGTGATAGGGAGGGAGCAGGTAGGTTTCATGCCTGGTAGGGAGGCGAAGGACAATGTGACCAAAGCCCTTCTATTGATCCAGTCGGCGAGAGCAGGAAAGTGCAGAGGCCTTCTCCTGTCCACGGACGCGGAGAAGGCCTTTGACAGGGTCGCCTGGGACTATTTGTTTGCCACCTGCTCACACATTGGCCTCCCCACCAGGATGATAGCCTGGATAGAATCCCTGTACAGGAGCCCGTCAGCAAGACTGAAGGTTAATGGAACACTATCGGAAAGAGTGCCGATTTTAAATGGGACCAGGCAGGGGTGTCCTTTATCACCCCTGCTTTTCATCCTGACTTTGGAACCGTTCATTAGAAGAGTTCAGAACAATCCAGATATAAGAGGGTTTGGGGTGTCGAGTAGGGAATACAAGGTGGCTGCTTATGCAGATGACTTGCTGTTTTTCCTCTCGACGCCACACACCTCACTACCGAATCTCATCTCGGAATTCTCACATTTTGGATACATTTCCAATCTAAAAATTAACTACTCTAAGTCGGAAGCCCTTAATTTAAACTTATCAGAGACAGAGCTATTGAAGGTCAAACAGAATTCGCACTTCAGGTGGGATTCACAGAGACTGAGGTATCTGGGGATTTGGTTGACCTCTAGGGTTGGTTCCATTTTCATGCAAAACTTTCCCCCCTTGTTGAGAGAGATAAAGAAGGATTTGGATAGATGGAGCACAGGATTCTTTTCCTGGTTCGGTAGAGTAGCTATAACCAAAATGATACTGCTACCCAAACTACTCTACCTTATACGTGCCCTTCCAATTCGTATACCACCGAAATTCTTAAAGACTGTCCAATCCTATATTAGGAGTTTTGTGTGGAAATGTAAACGACCCAGACTCAGGATGTCCTTAATGATGAGCCCTAAAGCAAGAGGGGGATTGGGTATACCAGACATAAGTGATTACTATAGGGCAGCACATATAACCAGGGTTATAGATTGGCACTGCCACAGAGCCACAAAAGATTGGGTCGCCTTGGAGGAGGATGTGAGTTCTATACCACTGACCTCGGCACCATGGCTGCCCAAAGGACACCAACCACTTGATATGACAATTCACCCTATTACGGGAACAACATTGGAGATTGTACATAAGTTAGCGAAGGACTCCAGGGTGACCTCTAGGCTGAGTCCACTCACGCCTCTACAAGACAACCCAGCCTTTGTACCAGGTCAGGGAAATGAGATATACAAATCAGGACGCACAACACATTCATTAAGGACAGGGGACTGTTTCCACAGGGGAAGACTGAGGGATCGCTTAGACCTAATGAGGGAGCACGACTTACAACATCTCCCATTTTGGTCATACTTACAACTGCACAGCTACCTCCTAGACAACAAACACAAACCACACTTCAGTAGATCACTGACGCCCTTGGAATCGGTCTGTCGTGCAGGTGAGAATTTTCAAAAAGTGACCTCGGTCGCCTATCAGTGGCTTCAATCCAGCAAACCGAATGACTCGGAGGATCTCAGGAAGAAATGGTCTGACACTCTCCAAAGGGAGCTGACAGATAAACAGTGGACAGATGCGTGCCTGTTGGCGCATCAATGCTCCCTCAGCTCTAAAATGCAGGAAACTGCCTACAAATTACTGTCTCAATGGTATTTGACACCGGTCAAGGTGAATAAATGGTACCCGCAGACACCTGACACATGCTGGCGTTGTAAAAAAGATAAGGGCTCACTCATACATATATGGTGGCAATGCCCAGTTCTCCAACCATATTGGGACACGGTAAAGGAGACTATCATATCAATAACAGATACTGATCTCACCCTAGATGCAGCATGTTGTCTGCTGCACATCAATGACCAGTCACCTTCAGTGTATAAAAAATCTCTTACAAAACATTTGTTGAATGCAGCAAAATCCTTAATCCCACTGCACTGGAACTCCATAAAAATACCCACTATTGAAAGCTGGCTAGCAAAGGTGTCAGATGTCTGCGAGATGGAAGAAACAAGAGCTCAAGCTTCTGAAAATGTAGAGAAATTTCATAAGACCTGGCGGCTGTGGCATACCTTCCGGTGGTCCGATGACTACAAGATATTAAAACAGAGAGGATACCCTTGCACTGCTTTGTAGAACACCATACCATCAGACAGACGAAAAGAACAACTAGCCTATACAGGATCACCAGACTTCACCCTATTACTTTCTCTAGGACTATATAACTCATTTTCAAACTGCACCTTATTTCTTATTTTCTTCTTCTTTTCACTTTTCTTCCTTTGCTTCGTTGCTTCACCTCCATGAGACAAAAAGGCCTACTAAATTCTCTGGGCGCTGATAACCTAGGGCTAAGTTATCTTATCCCAACTAGGAGTAATTACATAAAACACTTGTCTAGATGGAGCTACTTAGAGGCATGCATACATATTTGCCATTGTTTTCTTTTTTTTCGTTATGTGGATATCAGCTCTGGTTCTCCAGGGGAAATAAGTTGTTGTTAAGATGTATTATCACCTCATGGATGTATTCATTTTATGCTTCAATAAAAGCTTAATGTTCAAAAAAAAAAAAAAAAAATGGGAAGGGGGGTGGATGTGGAGTAGGAGCCTAGAGGTTGACTAGGCCGTGACCGTGGCAGTGTAGGTGGAAGTGGCGGTGGTAGAGGAGTAGGAGCTTATCCGGAGTTATGTTTTTTTTTTGGTACAACCGATGGAGGAGGATGAGGAGATGGTGGCGGTGAAGGTGGATGTGACGGTGCCAGTGCCGGATCAGTTGGAGATCCGAGGATGAGGTGTAGGTGGGGGGAAGGGTAAAAAAAAAAAAAAAAAACTTGTAATTCGAAAATAACTTCGTATTTTACTTATGTAGGTACTCCACTATTATGTAGAATTGTTGTTGAATAAAGGGGACCTCTTGGTCTCGACTATAGGTGTATTGCTTTTTTTTCTTTTGTTACCGTTTATACATACGTACGGAGATTCATCGAGGTAGATCTGTTCACAAAATACATTAATGAGGATCAACCCTATTCTATTGAATCGGGATCCAATAGTCGCGGGTCTCTTAAATCATCCGGAAAAACAGAGTACCTCCACTTCGTTGCTTCGTTTCCTTCTTTTCACTTTTCTTCTTCTTTTATTCTTTATTCC
>BLSH010046453.1:231049-242400 GCA_018402905.1 Glandirana rugosa | reverse complement strand
AATCTCCAACTCTAAGCAGCGGTATTTGAAATCTCAAATTCCCCCAACAATCTGATCCTTGAGCACGATCGTAGCGAACGTTGTTTTATGCAGAGCTTGATCTGCAACTCAAAGCAGCGGTATGTGAAATCTCTAATTTCTGCTATCTGTCCTCAGAGCAACAGCACAGACAGCAGTAGTAAAGTAATCTATCTCAGGATGCAGGATCAGGTCTTAAAATGTCTCAAATCTGTCCCTCAAGCTTTCAGCTTCCTTTCCCTACACTAACCCAAGGAGCATGTGACTGCAGCACTGTGACTCCAGCTTATAAAGAGGCTGGGTCACATGATGCACTGGCCAATCACAGCCATGCCATTAGTAGGCATGGCTGTGATGGCTTCTAAGGGCAAACCAATGAAATGCTTGTTGATTGGCTGCCCTGCAGCTTCTCAACACGTGGAGTAAAATAGCAGAACCCCGGACCGAACCCAAACGATTTTTGAAATGTCCGGGTCCGGGTCCGTGCCACGGACACCCGAAAGTTCGGTACGGACCCGAACGTTACAGTCCGGGTTCGCTCAACACTAGTCATGAGTATGGGGCGTGGCCTGATGCAGAGCCTAGCGGACGTGTAAGCTCGGAGCTCTGGCTAACACTGGGACAAAGCTACTCACAGCAGCCCATCCAAAGCGACGCAGGACCCGCTGATTTGGCGTTCTGGACCAGGACATCGATTGGACCATGTCCAGGAAAAGAGAGACCGAGAAAAAGCCGCAAAGACTAACTGACTTTTTTTCTCCAGGCCAAGGAGGAGGTAAGCAAGATGGCGTTGAGGCCTACTCATCTCCGGCCGCCACACCACGCCAGCAGCAGCCCAAGCAGGGGAACCAGCCCACACAAAACGGCTCTCCTAGCAGCCACATATCTTGCCCTCGTACCCCATCATCCAATAGCCCAGCTAAGGCTAAACCAAGACTGGATGACGCTAGATTCAGTCCGGAGGCGAGTCCCATCTATGAGTCCGGGGATGACACCAGGGAAATGCTGGATTCTATTGAATCCTTCCCCACACAGAATCAACCCATAGTGGACACTGTCCTTAAGGAAATGCTTCTCTCTCTCAGAAGCACCATACAATCTGATATTGCCACTCACATGCACAGATACCATAAAGACATTCAAGCAGTAGAAGAGAGAGTGGATCACATTGAGATGAAAATGGGGGGAATATGCCACAACTATAAATGACTTAGTACATGCCCATGAAGATAAAGAGGGAGCGACAGAATGGATAAAAGCAAAATTAGCTGATATCGAGGACAGGACAAGAAGGAACAATTTTAAAATAAGGGGGATCCCTGAATCGGTGCAACAATCTGAATTACGCACCTATGCCATATCACTGTTCAAAGACCTCATACCAGGTCTCACCGACTTAGACTTCACAATTGACATGATTCATTGTTTGCCTAAACCATCACACCTTCCTGAGCAAATACCCAGAGATGTAATTCTGAGGTTACACTTTTACCATATCAAAGAGGCTCTTATGTCTGTAATATGTAACCAAACCAATATCCCTCCACAGTATAAAAATATGCAATTCTATTTAGATCTATCAAAATATACTCTGCAAACTAAGACATTTGAATACAGTTACCAAAATCTTAAGGAACCATAAAATTATTTACAAATGGGGCTACCCCACAAAGCTCACCATCACCAGAAATAACCGTTCCTTCACAGTGGACAACCTTGACAAAGGCCTAGCACTTCTGAAGGAATGGAACATCCTTCCTGACCCCTCCAGTGAAGTACCATCCCGCAGCCCTCTGCAACACTCTGCCCAGGAGTGTAAAAAGGTTACTGCAAAAAATGGCAAATCACACAATTAAGGATAGGGGCTATAGGACTAAGACTACAAGTCCCTGGTGAGTGCCGGTTTAGATCTAAGCCTAAGACTTAACCCCCCTGCAATTAAGCAGCGCAATGCTGGCTTTGGGTAGTAGATACCCACTGTGGTTTCCTCATAGTGAAATCCACTGGTTCTTATGTTACCTGTTGTTTATTTTTATTTTTTTTTCATGTTTTGTTCCACAACTTCATGGATGAGGATGAATCCGAAAACTTCGATGAAGTATTTAATCGAAACCTTTTTTTCAAAAAAAGAGTACCTGAGACACCTTCCAAGAGAAGATGGTCCACTTACAGTGAGTACTGTTTTCAATCTAAGGAGCTAAAAGGAGCTGAACATCAGCAGTCCCAGTTTCGTCCACTAGATGGAGCACAAGCTTCACCAATGATGCATAATCTCACTACTATCATTAACACTTATATTTCAAAATGGGAATTAATATAATATCCATCAACACTAAGGGTTTAAACCACCCGGTTAAAAGGAAATCCTTATGGAATGAAGCATTATCCAACCAATGCGATATACTATGCGCCCAGGAGACGCATTTCTCCACACAGTCACCCCCACGATGTAGCCACAGGAGCTTTCCTCATATATATACAGCTAATGCAGATGCCAAAGTGAGAGGGGTCCTAACTGCTATTAAAGACTCTGTAGCATTTACACCCCATGAGGTAATTCAGGACCCGCAAGGATGATATCTAATTCTAGTCTTTGATCTTAATTCCACTACGTATACAGACGCTAATATATACTTACCAAACAAACACCAGACTCGCTTCTTTAACAAATTGATAAAGAAAATATGGTCACACCAAAGGGGTGCACTTATAATCTGTGGAGATTTCAACATCACTCCAGACCCAACAATGGACTTTACATCCCTGGTTACAAGTAGAGGTCCTCCCTTCCATGCAGTACTACACAAGCAACATTTGTTTGATGCCTGGAGATGCATGCATGCCAATGAGAGAGACTTCACTTTTTTTCCTCTCCACATCGAGTCTACACTAGAATAGACCTTTTCCTGGTGGACCAATATGTATTCAATAAAGTTAAAACATCTACTATTAACAAAATCACGTGGTTGGACCACGCTTCCATCACTCTTTTTATAGAAGATGTTTTAACTTCACCTACGAACCCTGTCTGGAGAGTGAATCCATATCTTCTACAACGAGATGAATACAAAGGCGTTATTAAGTCCCACTTAACACACTATTTCGCAGAGAACAAACTCTCAGTCCAAAACCATTTTACTTTATGGAATGGCGATAAGGCATATATTAGAGGTATCTTTATCCAGCTGGGAGCGAGAGTTAGGAGGCAGCGGCAAAAACGTGTTAGGGAAGTAACCAAAGAAATTTTCGATACAGACACCTAAAACAAACTCAAACCATCACATAAATTGTCTCAAAAATTAACCCAGCTCAGATATGACCTGAGACTTGTCCTGCTGGAGGACTTTGAGAGGTCAACCAGGAGGCTAAAAATGACACATTACACCACAGGGAATAAAGCAGGCAAACTTCTGGCACAAAAGGTCATAGATACAAAACTAAAATTCCTTATATAATCCACCCTGGTACTAAAACAAAGGAGTTCCATCCCCAAAAAATAGCAGACGCCTTTAGCTTCTATTATGGAACTTTATATAATTTAAAAGAAGACAACACCATCCACCAACCTACCCAGAGGAGATTAGTGGCTTCCTGTCCAAACTGCCCATACCCAAACTGACGCCAGCCCAACTCAGATCTCTAAATTCCCCCTTTACTTCAATGGAGATCCAGGAGGCCACTGAGTCCCTTCCTTTATACAAATCTCCAGGACCAGGTGGTTTTAGCTGGGAATATTACAAAGAATTCAAACAATTGCTAATCCCTTATCTAGAAAACATTTTTAACACTGCTGCTGCCTCCTCCTCGTTCCCTCCTGAAATACTTGGAGCCCTTATTATCACTCTGCCTAAGCCGGGGAAGGAACCCAACTCTCCTGCGAATTTTAGACCAATCTCAATCTTGAATATCGACTTAAAACTCTATGCAAAGATGATTGCCTCTCGACTTATGTACATAATGCCTACATTAATACATCCCGACCAAACGGGATTTACCAAGAATAGACAGACCTCGGACGCCACTTGTAGACTAGTAAACATTATACACCTGGCTGAGGTTCAGAAAAGGCCTTCTCTGCTCCTAGCGTTGGACACAGAGAAGGCCTTTGACAGCATACCTTGGCTATACCTAGCAAAGGTGTTGGACTCCTTTGGATTTTCAGGTAATATCCTATCCGCCTTATTGGCTCTTTATACCACACGATCGGCTAGGGTGTATACGATGGGAAACCTATCCTCGTCCTTTAATATAACTAATGGAACTAGGCAGGGCTGTCCCCTGTCTCCATTAATTTTTAATTTGTTGATGAAACCACTAGCTATATATATATATCAGATCGACCCTGCAAATTATAGGTTTTACTTCTGGTCCCTCTGTCCACACCATTAGCCTTTTTGTGGATGATATAATTATGTCCCTTACTGAGGTGGGTTCCTCCCTGGCTGTGGCACATGAAGCTCTAAACCTATTTAACAGAATCTCCTACTACAAAGTTAATGAAACTAAATCATACATTTTAGGACTGGGGATCACACCACAGGTTAGAGAGGAGCTTGGAGCAAAATTTCCATATGTATGGCAAGACAAGGGGATAAATTACCTAGGCATCAAGCTAACATCTACCACAGACCAACTGGTAGAAAATAATTATACTCCCTTTCTCCACAACCTTTATGCTAAATTAGGGGATTTATCCAAAACAGAGCTTACATGGTCAGGTCGCTTGGCGGCTTTTAAATTCTGCCACAATTTATATACCTATTCAGAACCCTTCCTATTCCAGTTCCAGAAGCCTTTTTTACTAAAGCTCAATCCATGCTAAACAACTATCTATGGAGGGGTAAAAAAGCTAGATACGCAATTAGGAAATTGATTAAAACTAGGAGCGCAAGAGGAGTGGGACATGTATTGCTCAAAGATTATTATACTTCTGCAATCCTAGCCCAACTAAAAGCTTTGTTCCCTTAAATGGATAAACTAAGATGGCAGGAACTGGAGCAAGCTCAATGCCCCAACAAGAACCTTCATGATCTCCTGATGGCTAGTAAGTTCATATCTCGAAAATCCCCTAATGTGGCACCCACTATGGAGGTTGCACTGCAAGCTTGGTCAACATTATTAAACTCCCCCACAGGAGACCTATCGCTGACCACACTCCCAATGCCCATCTGAGTGTCATGAGTGTCAGGAAGTGATAGTTGAGCCCATGTGATCTAAGTAGTTGGCCAAGTGGAAACATGTATCCACCAAGAAAAACAAAGTGACAGCGATCAGTGAGATATGACTTAATCCATTTCAGAGCAAATTCTGAGACTCCAAATATGGTTTCAAGGTGAGAGAGTAATAGATTGTGGTCTACAGTATCAAAGGCAGAACTAAGATCTAGTAGAATAAGAATAGTTAGTGACCCGGAGTCAGAGGCTAACAGAAGGTCGTTTGTGACTTTGACCAAGGCGGTTTCTGTGCTGTGTAGCTGCCAAAAACCAGATTGGAGGGGTTCAAATAGATAATTTAAAATCAGGTGATTATGTAACTGAGATGTCACAGTCCTCTCGAGGATTTTGGCAAGAAAGGGTAAGTTAAATATTGGGCAAAAATTGTTTAAGTTGTCCAGGGCCATGTTCGATTTTTTTGGTATCGGGGTGATAGCACTGGTTTTGTACCAAAAATCCTCAAAACTGCAGCTAAGGGAGTCATTTATGTTATTGAGGATAATGGAGCACAGAGAACTAAAACAAGATTTAAATAAGTGGGTTTAATAATTTAGTTAGAGATAAAGGGGTTGATTTATAAAGATGGAGAGTGCAAAAAACGGTGCAGCTGTGCATGCTAGCCAATCAGCTTCTAACCTCAGCTTGTTCAATCAAGCTTTGTCAATAAAACCTTGAAGCTGATTGGTTTCTGTGTGGAGCAGCACCAAATTTTGCACTTTCAAGCTTTAGTAAATCAACCACAGAGTCAAGTACAAAGAAGTGGGAGAGAGAGGAGCCAGTGAAGCTAGGTGGGTCAGGAAGCGATGAGGATAAAACATGTGGTGTGGTAAGAATGTGTGTCTTATTTTGTCAATTTTTGAGGAGCAATAATCTAGGAATGTGTTACAGAGCTGTGTTGAAACAGGTAGTGTGGAGGGTGTGTGATGTTTTAATAGTTTGTCAATGGTGCAGAAAAGTTGTCATGGGTTGCTAAAATTTTTTATCTATAGCATGGGAGAACAAGTCTGATCTAGCAGTCTCAAGTTTACCCTTATAGACACACAAATAGTCTTTTCATGCATGATAATGGACAGTCAAGCCGGTCTGCGCCAATTTCTCTCTAGCCTCTGTGAGACTGCTTTCATAGAGCGAAGGTGAGAATTATACCATGGAGCCGGATGGGAGAATGAGACGGTTCGAGTCTTTAATTGGGCATAACATAGAGATGGCTTCCCAGA
Source organism: Glandirana rugosa (assembly GCA_018402905.1). Lineage (NCBI taxonomy): Eukaryota > Metazoa > Chordata > Amphibia > Anura > Ranidae > Glandirana > Glandirana rugosa. Next base: position 235,952 of record BLSH010046453.1, on the reverse strand, counting down.
GCGTGCCACCATCCTAATAATTAGAGAAAAAACAGAGGGGATATCCCCGAATACCGTGGACTTTATGGGCACACCAAGAGACAGTACACTCATAATCCATAAAAAACACATATATTTTATTTAAAAAATTCAGTTAAAAGAAGACAGCATGGTTTTAAAATCTGCAAGTGTTGCCGAATATCAACAATTCACATAAGATAGCCTATACCAAATCTCTAAGCCGTTTCTGGTACATTTCTATGGTACATTGCACCAAAGACGGACCACAGTGTTCATGCAGAGCAAGTCAACGCGTTTCACTATTAACAAGCTTCCTCAGGACCTCTTGCATCCTGGGTTTGAGATTACTTAAGAAAGAAGACATATCCATAATTATGTATTGCAATATAATATATGTATCACTCTATGGCAATCATATCATTTGCAATGCTTACAGTTGGCTGTCTGTGTTCACGGGAATAAGACTCAGGGGGACGGACACAGGGGCGATAGGAGTAGATGCGGGCATAGTTATCAGGGAGGAAATTACAGATATAGCAAATTTGGGCTGGTCAATAGAAGTCCAATTTTGATAATTTACAGAACGAGACATGGCGGTGTTAGAAATTGATAATTCCAGATTAAAAATAATGGCTAGGTGGTCAGACAAACCTGGGTCATGGGGAGAGCAGTCAGAGACAATAGGGCCATTTCCAATTATAAGGTCTAGGGTGTGTCCTTTGATATGTGTGGGGGTACAGACAAATTGAGTTAGGTCAAAGCATTCAAGAAGAGACAGGAAGTCTTTAGCTAAACTTGAAGACTCTGAATCAATGCATATATTAAAATTCCCAAGTATAACAATACTTTAAAACTGAGGCATAAAAATTACAGCAGATCTGCAAAGTCACCTAAAAAATCTCTACTAGCCTTTGGTGGACGATAAACTGTAGCAGTAACAGATGAGTGGGAAACACAGATTTTGAGAGCAAGACATTCAGACAAGGAGAAAGAGGGTACATTCACAGGGGATAAAGTGTACAGCAAGTTGTAAATAACAATTAAACCTCCACCTTTACCTGAGAGATGTGGGAGGTCAAACAAACCATACCTCAAAGGGGTGAGTTGGTTGAAAAGGATGCTATCATTTTGTTTGTGCCAGGTTTCAGATAAGCACAGAAAGTCTAACTTATTACTTACAATAAAGTCCGAAATAAGTAGTGCCTTGTTGTTAGCAGAACCTTTGTTCAGGAGTGCTGATCTGGCCTTCCTTGGAGGGTCAAAGGTAGTCAAAGTGGGTCAGGGCATGATAGAGAAAGTAGGCTTTTGAGGTCTGCACCAGTGAGGGGTGGTCTTGCAGCCTTACACTGATAAGCAGGGATTGAGACAGCACTGGTACTTGAAGGAAGGAGAAGATGCCCAGTGCCATGATGCATATATCTCTGTGGTCGTAAAATCCCAATATTCCAACAGGATCATATGCGCCTTTGGACAAGAAATAATTTTGTTTTAGTTACTGGAGTTGCAGTACAGTGTACCTGAGCAGCATAACTGAGAAATCCGGGTAACGTGGTGGAGAAAATCTCCAGTTGTTTACAGTGCAGCGCAAGGAAATAGGTCCAGTAATCCAAGGAAGGTTCGGAGGTGGATCAGCAGCAAGAGGTCCAGTGCAGGGCAGTGAAAGAGGACCAGTGATCCAGGAAGATTTGCAGGCAAGTCAGCAGCAGGAGGCAGGTTTTTAAGCAGCGGTCCAGTGCAAGGCAATCAAAGAGATCAAGCTGGGGCAGGCTGTGAAGCAGTTGTCCAGTGGAGGGTGATGAAAAAGACCTAGGAAAATTTGGAGGTCCGTCAGCAGCAAGCTTTGGCGGGAATGTGAGATAGGAGGCAGTCACTTATAGACTAACAATCCCAGAGAGCCAAGAGATCAGAGAAATCAATCCAGAGAATCTAAAAACCTGATAAATCACTCCTATAGTCAGAAGAAGGAGGCAGTTGAGAAATATAAAATTAAAAAATAGAAAAAAATAGTAAATGGTGGTGTGAGGAGCGGCAGCCAAAATGTGCCAGTGTTCCCTCTAAAGCCAGGAGAAGAGCAAGGATAGCTCCTTCCAACTCGGAAGCTGGAGGAACATGTATTTACTATGCCCTGGAGTAGAGACTGCTGTCTACAAAACACTTGATCACTTTCAGCGCTTATAGTTCTGCCTAAAAGTATTAATATGTGTTGGGCCATAAGTGGCAACAGGTGGACATCTGTCAAAAATGCTCAGCTGATGCAGCCATTTTCAAACTGGTTAAATCCAGTAGACAATTATAAAGAAAACACATAGGATGACACATACACCTAGTGCATTACTGGAAATGTATTGCATTAAAAGGTAAATAGTGACAAAATGAATACTTACAAGAGTGGAAAGTATAAGAGATACAGTCCAGTGCAGGAATTGTGTAACCTGATGTTTTGGGCTCTAAAGGAAGGGAGTATGCTCCCAAAATGCATCAGCTAGCCAACGCTGTGTCCCCAGAAGAGGAGAAGCTGCAAAGCTTGCAAGGGATATTTTTCCAGTGAGCTTATATTGGATTCTCAATTTTAAACAAGCTATTGTTTCTATTGCTATAACAATGCTAATGGTATAAAGTGAAAGTGCATGGTGTAACCACAGACTTAGACCATAGTCCATCATGTAAAAGCTAAGTTAGAGTTTTGTTTTCTTAGCACTGTCTTGCTTTCCCTCTAAGCATAATTTCTATGTGAGAGCTTTGTTTTGCTTTTTGGTGATTCTGACTCCAGCAGCAATTTCTGTTTATCCTTCTTCATTCCCTCTGTTGCCCTACACTTCCAAATCCTTTGCCAGTGTGGAAAGTACCCACCAAACAGACTAACAACCCTGGGCAGTTCAAAAACCCCTACATAGCTCTCATCATACGACATTGCCCCAACTACCTCTGTCTTTAATCAATCCTGCCTTTCTCCAGAGACGATCTACTGCAGGAGAGTTTGGGGACTTGACCCTAGCCATATAATGCCAGAGCTCTCCTGCAGTAGGTCTTCCTTGGAGGGCAGATGAGATCTACAGTAAGGAGCCAGGGACCACTATCAGCACTGAGTGTATGTCCCTTTTGGAGATCTATTTGTTGTGGAAGGTATTAACCTCATTTAGGCTCCTTTCACACCAAGGCGTTGGAAAAAACCCTTTAAAATGCCATGATTTTAGTGTGTGTTTTTGCAACGCTTTTGAAGCGCTAGCGCTATAAATAGCGCCCCTCTAATGGCATTTTTTAAGCACTTTTCAATCGCTTTTCAAGCATTTGTGTTTCAATCGTGTGACCTTTCCACAGCCTTAGTACACATTTCATGCATTTTTCAAGCGCTTAACCATTATTTTCAATGGACATGGGCGTTTTTGAAGAGCTATTTTGAGCACACAAAACAAGCTGAAAAGATGCTGCTTGCAGCGCTTTTAGCAATGCCTAGAAAGTGCAAAGCCTCGGTGCGAAAGCATCCATTGAGATGCATGGGGAGCGTTTTTGGTTCGCTTTTTATGTGCTAATTTTAGAGCAAAAACGCCTGAAAAATGCCTTGGTGTGAAAGGGGTCTTAAAGTGGAGCATGTTTAACCACTTGCTTACTGGGCACTTAAACCCCTCTCCTTCCCAGACCAATTTTTGGCTTTCGCCACTGTCGCATTTTAAATGACAATTGTGCAGTCGTGCAACGTTGTACCCAAACAAAACTTTTATAATTTTTTTTCCCACAAATAGAGCTTTCTTTTGGTGGTATTTGATCACCTCTGTGGTTTTTATTTTTTACGCTATAAACAAACAAAGTGCGACAATTTTGAAAAAAGAACAATATTTTATTGCTATAATAAATATCCAAAAAAATATATAAAAAAGAAAATTATTCATCAGTTTTGGCTGATATATATTCTTCTACATATTTTTGGTAAAAACAAAGTCACAATTGGGGTATATTGATTGGTTTTCGCAAAAGTTATCACATCTACAAACTATGGGAATTGATTTATGGTGTTTTTATTATTTTATTTTTTTTACTGGCAATGGAGGCGATCTGTGATTTTTTGTTGGGACTGCTATATTTCAGCGGACATGTAGGACATATTTGACACTTTTTTGGGACCAATGCCGCAGGCTGTGAGTGTGTGCGGGGAGCGTGCAAAGGGGCGGACGTCCATGGATGTCTGCCGGGCAATTGAGATCCGTGCTGTAGCCGCCTTTCGGCTATAGCGCGGATCTGAACTGGTTAAGCAGGTGTTAGTAAAGTATGGGAATCTGAGCCATCAGAGTATTGAGCAGAGTTGTTTCTCCCCAGAATATTTAGTTTCTTTATCTAGCCTTTACAACTAAAGCCTTGTACACACAATGCGATTATTGTACGACCGCACGTCCAACTTTTTTCAAAATCGGCTGTCCGTGATTTTGTCTAGCATACTGACAGTAGTCAAATTATCGTTTGACGGGGGGCGTGGCTAGCCGCGGACGAGAGCAGACGTATGGAGACAGAGCTCCGGATCATCTAATACCAATCTGCCTACATCCATCACCATCCGTGGCCTCGAGACACCTAAATGACAGTCATACGATCTGTTTTAGTGCCTGTCGGCTAAAACTTTTTTCAACCTGCACGCCAGCATGTTATTAGCGTAACACACATGTTCCGAAATCAACATTTCCGATCTATTTCTTTGATTTATAAGACCCCTCTTTGTTGAGACGAGTTATGAGACTACCGAGTCTAAGGGTATGAAATGATTGTGGACGAATTGGTCAAGTCTAGGCGCGATATCGGCTTTCCGCCGATGTCGTGCCTAGAGTTAACGGGCCGTCTGTAGGTACCTGCAGGCGGGGAAACGTGCGAGGGGCGTGTGTGAGTGTCGGACGCCGTAACCAGGGTTTTTTCACAG
>BLSH010046453.1:202638-226597 GCA_018402905.1 Glandirana rugosa | reverse complement strand
CGCCTATATACATTTCAGGACTGCAGAATAACTGAGTCTATCTGGAAGTTTCTAAACTCCACAGACCCCAAGGCCAAAGGCATTTCCTTGATCTACCATACTCTGTCTTCAAAATCCAAATTTCATAAACCCTCACCCTTAAAAAAATGGGAAGAAGAATTAGGAAGGAATTACTCCGACACACAATGGCTAGCTGCAATTAAGCATAACCATAAATACTCAAAGTGTATAAACTACAGGGAACTCTTTACAAAAATACTATTACGGTGGTACTACACACCTTACATCCTAGCCAAATTTTCTAAAAATAACTCGAACCTTTGTTGGAGAGGGTGTGGACAAGTCGGTTCACTACTGCACACACTCTGGTCCTGCAAACACCTCCGGAGTTTTTGGAATGAAATTTTTAAATTGGTTTCTTCAGTCACAGGCAACTTTGTTAAACCCAACGTTGAACAAGCAATTTTAGGCATCAATATGTCACAAATTCATGTCTCCTTAAGAGCACTTTCTATGCACATTCTTATGGCATCTAGGCTAGTTATAGTGAGCAAGTGGAGATCCAATGATATACCTAACGTCAGTGAGGTTATAAGAATGGTAAATGACATTTCCCACCTGGAAGAGATTCTAGCTTACAAGGAGGGTAGAGCTGAAAAGTATCACTTGGAATGGTCCCTGTGGCCCCGGAAAACCTAATCCCCTAACCTTCCAATTCCCCTTTCCCACCCCTGGCCTTCCCCCCCCTATCTGGTCTTTATCCAAACCTGAGAGCATTCCAAGTCCAGGGTCAGAATGTTGTTATGTTAATGTTTTTGTTGAAGTTGTACCCTTACCAGGTTCGGGTCCTCGCCTATCTGGGGCGCTCTCCGGGTGGGGCCGGGGGCCCCGTGCCGGCCCTGGGCCCGCAGTTTGCTCCCAGTGGGGGCGGGCCTGGTGCGGCGCTGGGCCTCAGGGTCTGCGCCGGGTGGGGGTGTCTCCTGGTGGGCATGATTCGACCACAGGGCTTGAAACTCGTGTCTCAAGTTGTTCCTGTTTAAGTTCTGCGTTTATATCTTACCACAGAAAGGCCGCCTGGCTGGTTACCTAAGTTGCCTGAATACCATGTTAGCGCACCTTGGGAACTGGAGGGTCGCAGCCTAGTAGATAGTGTATATAACCACCTTGGATGTACAAAGCTACATGGCAAAAAGTGAACTGACTCCTGTACACTGCAATGTATATGTAGTAATTGGATTTTCAATAAAAAATGATTGCACTAAAATTGGATGGTGCTGCTCCACTCCCCTGCCACAGTCTGATCCCGAATGGGGTGGCTGGGGGTAAGGGGCAGCGCCACCCAAGACTTATCTTGCAGATTCGGGGCCCTCAGGGTCTCTCTAATAGCAACCAATGCTTATTGTTTACAACCTGGATCTGTATACACAAAACTCTTTACATTATGCTTAATGTCTTGCCTAAGTATGTATAAATTTTCTGGTTTGCACATTATATGTTTCGTGTACCAAAAATTTCATCAATAAAAATGATTGAACTAAATTATCGTTTGACAAAGCCGAACGTAGTGACATGTTTTATGGGCGTATAAAGAGGAAGTTCAGGTGAATGTGAATTGTAAATTACGGACGCAGGTTTACACGACTGAACACTTCCTGGATTCCGAGCATGCGTGTTTGTACTTACAACTTTGTCCAACTTCTGTACACACAAGCCCAAAGTCGGACAACGCCTTATCGGCAGACAAAAGTATTCTAGTCTTCTTATACAACTTCTGTTGGACGATAATTCAAAATTGGCTATCGAATGGAGCATACTAATGGTAAGTCTGCTGGAAGTTTGCTATTTTCCATCTCCCACTCTGTCCATTATCTTTCTTTGGCTAAGACACTTCCTCAAGCTCACTCTTCATAACCCATTTCAATAGCCTGTTAGACATGTGTAGAGCAAAAAAAAATAGTTTAGTTCCGTTTTTGAAGATTGTGGTGAAACCTGCAGACGGGGCAATTCCACAATTCCATTGAGATCTGAGACCATGGACGCTCAGGGATGGGTAGCGGGTTTAGCAGACCCCAAGTCTGTGAAGACCAGGACAGGATGGACTGCTCCTTCCAGAAGGTACCGCCACTCTTCCAGGGCGGACTTGATAGCTAAAAGTTTTTCGTCCCCTACATCGTAGTTTTTCTCGGGGGAAGTCAGCTTCCGCGAGAAGAAGGCAATAGGGTGCAACAGAGCTTTGGGCCCCTGTCTTTGGGATAAGACCGCTCCAACTGCAGTCTCTGAGGCATCCACTTCCAGAATATATGGCAGTGTGGAGTCGGGGTGCTTCAAAACGGGTGCTGAAGTGAACAACCCTTTCAGGGTCTGGAAGGCTTCTTGCGCTTCCGGGGTCCAGACAAAGCGAGAGTTCTGCTTAGTCAATTGGGTTATAGGAGAGATCACTGCAGAAAACTCCCGAATGAATTTCCTATAAAGGTTAGCAAACCCCACAAAGCGCTGCACCGCTTTCTTGTCTGCAGGTGTTGGCCAGTCTATAATGGCTGAAACCTTCTGGGGGTCCATTGTGGTGCCTGTAGTAGAAATGTGGAATCCCAAGAAGGAGATGTCTGCACATTCAAATGCACATTTTTCTGCTTTTGCATACAGGCCGTGTTGCCAAAGGTGGCTGAGTACACATTTTACATGCTGGCAATGTTCCTCTAGGGAGGGGGAGAAGATGAGGATGTCATCTAGGTAGACCACTACAAATAAGTCAAGGTAGTCCTTAAAAATGTAATTGACCAGGTGCTGGAACGTGGCCGGGGCATTACAGAGCCCAAAAAGCATGACCAAATATTCAAAATGGCCAAACTGAGTCCTAAAGGCCATCTTCCACTCATCTCCCTCTCGTATATGGACCAAATTCTAGGCCCCACTGACATCCAATTTGGTGAATACTACTGCGGAGCCGAGGCGTTGGAACAGCTCGGGGACCAGAGGCAGCGGGTACCGGTTCTTGACCGTGATTTTATTAAGGTCCCGGTAATCAATACACGGCCGGAGGGTGTGGTCCTTCTTCTCGATGAAAAAGATCCCAGCTCCTGCAGGGTACGTAGAAGGCCATATGAAGCCCTTCTGTAGGTTTTCCTCAAGGTAGGCGTAGTGGAGCCACAAGCTCCACTTCAGAGAGGGGAAATATCCTACTGAAAGGGACCAGATCTATGGGGCAGTCGTATGGCCGATGTGGTGGTAGGGTGTCTGCCCCCTTTTTGCTAAATACATCCAGGAAGCTGTGGTACACTTCAGGGACAGCGAGAGGGGTCTCCTGGTCCGGATCAGGGGTGAGGCAGAGCACGGCTGAAGGCGCCCCTTGGGGCGACCGGAGACAGTGAGCCTTACAGTATGGGGATAGGAACTGAACTTCTCCAGTGTTCCAGCTGATGTGGGGGTTGTGCCTTCAGAGCCATGGGAGGCCCAGGATGACCGGAAACAATGGGGACTCAATAGCATCCAGCAGCAGGAATTCTCTGTGACCCTCAACCGTCCAGACGGGCAGAGGAAAAGTCTCATGGGTCACGGTACCGGATTTGATGATCGACCCGTCGGCCAATCGTATAACCATCTGTTGCTCCTTGGGTCGAAGAGGAAAACCAGTGCTGGGTGGCGAAAGCAAGATCTATAAAACAACTGCAAGCCCCCGAATCCAGGATGGCCGGAACTTGAATATTCTCATTGGGGAGCTGCAGATAGAGGGAGAGAGTAAAGTGAGACTTCGAACTTGGCAGGGTTAGGACCTCCCCTAAGGCTGTAGTTGGACACCTAACGGCTTTGGCAGGGCAGCTCTTCACTAGGTGCCCTGAGCCCCCACAGTAGAGGCATAGGCTACGAGCCATGCGTCTCTGTCTTTCCTCGAGAGAGAGAGATGGCCGGATATGCCCGACGGACATGAACTCCGGGTGGTCCTGTGGAGAGGAGGAGTTGGCTGTAGTGGCCGGGCTTAGTCCTGGAGAACTGGGCGCTCGGGGCAGCATCCAGACGGGACGTAGGAACCCCGTGGCTCGCTCTGCCCTGCGTTCCCACAGGCGGCGGTCGATTTGGATCGCCAAGTTCATTAAAGCGTCCAGAGTATGGGGTACCCCGACACATGCCAGCTCGTCCTTGAGGGGTTCAGAAAGTCCCAGCCTGAATCAGTAGTAGAGAGCGGCATCATCCCAGCGGGTGTCGGCGCTACAGCGCCTGAACTCAGACACGTAATCCTCAGCTGGGCGGTGACCTTGTTGGATCGCATGGAATGCTGCTTCTGCCGTGGCGACCTGATGGGGGTCTGCATATAGTTGGGCCATGGCATGGAAGAACGGATTGAGAGTGGTGGTCTCTGGGGCTTTCTGCTTCAACAGGTGGTGAGCCCAGGCCTGGGGTTCATCAGACAGAAGAGAGATCACCAGGCCCACTTTGGTGGCTTCCAATGAAAACATGCGTGGCTGGAAGAGCGAAGTACAACTCACACGAGTTTCGGAATGCCCGAAACTTCCAGCGGTCTCCTGCAAACTGCTCGGGCATAGGCACCTTGGGCTCTGTAGGCAGGGTTACTATGGTGCGGGCTGGCATTTCGCCAGTACTGGTTGAGCTTGGGGTCACCAGATCCTGGACTTGATCCTCCAAGCAGGTATATCCCTCCTGCAAGCTCTTCACAGCTTGGGTCAAGCCGGCGAGGTGAGCACATAAGTCCTCCAAGGGAGAGGGCCCCCGGCGCAGGCTCAGACATGGCTGTCCATTGCTGTCACGTACCTGGTGGATGAGTCTGGCTTATGGCCCTGGTTTGAGAACCCCTGATAGTGCAGACAGGGAGCTCTGGAGCACAGGGGAGCACGAGGGCTGGACAAGTCTCTGATGTCAGGTAGAAGTCCGCTGGGGCTCGTGCAGCTGGAAGGGTAGTGGTGCAGGCCGGGTTGGTAACTTGCTGGCTGAGTAGTACAGAAGGATCAGGCAAATGGGTAGTCGGGTACAGGCTGGGTCGGCAACGTGCAGGCAGGTGAAGTACAAGGGATCAGGCAGAAGAGTAGTCGTAAACAGGCAGAGGTCAGGGCAGGCAGATAACAGCAAAGTAGAAAAGGGTAGCCGGGGTCACTGGTACAGGAAGACTCTCAGGAACAAACGCTGGGGGGTCACTGGGACAGGAACGCTGTAGAACGGACATCACATTCTACAGGAAGCACACTGTTTAAATAGAGCTGCCCGGCCCAGCCTCCTACGGGAGCTTGAGGAAACCACAACAAACTGCAAACAAGTCCTCAGCAGCCTTCTCCTAACAGGGAGGAGGATGTAGTGTGGCACAATCAGCGACCAGAGTTGGTGATGTGGCGTTGCTTCATAGATGACATTTTGTTCATCTGGGAGGGGAGTAAGGAATCTCTTTGCTGAATGACTTAAATACCAATGATAGGGTATAATATTAAGTTATGAGGTTAGTGCAACATCTATTAATTTTTTGGATTTAAACATTAGGGCTGTTGACAATAATCTGATCACAAGTACTTTTTTTAAGGGTATGGATAGGGATAGCTATATTCCGACAGACTCCTGTCACCATCCATCTTGGTTGGCAGCAGTACCCAAGGGGCAGTTTCTGCGATTATGTAGAAACTGCACACATCAGGTGGACTACTTTAATGAAGCATCTATATTAAAAGCAAGATTCATTGAAAAGGGATATAGTGAACCAGTTATAGACAATATTATTAAAGAGGTGGGCCAACGGGATCGCACTGATCTGATCAGAGAAAGGGATGATGGAGGCAACCCAAATAGGGATATGAACTTCTCCTTCTTTACGTCTTACTCTTGCCAACATCGAATGGTTAAGAGGATTATAAATAAACATTGGCCTGTCCTAAAGGGGGGTAAGATTCTAGGTCCATTTATAGAAGTGCTGGGGGCCTTAGGAATAGAATAGCACCAAATGTACCTGACCCCCCATAAAAACAGATAAAAACACAACTCTTTGCAGGAATGAAGGGTTACTATTTCTGCAAGAAATGTAAAGCCTGTGACATAAATGCCATGAGGGGCAGGAAGGTGGGGTCCTTCACTTCTTCACAAACAGGCAAAACATTTGAGATTCAATCATGCATAACCTGTGCAACTAGGCATGTGGTCTATCTAATAAGGTGCCCTTGCGGGCTCGATTATGTAGGTAGGACCACACGACCTTTGGCAGTTAGATTAGGGGAACACATAAATAACATAAAAAAGGGTGGTTTACCGGGCCATAGTGTTTTGAAACACTATGACCTTAAACATGATAGGGACCCCACAGGCACATGTTTTTATGCATTGGAAAAATTTGTGCCACATTGGAGGGGAGCTAATGCAAAAAGAAAGATCTCCTGAGCAGAGACAAACTGGATTTATCTTTTAAAAACGTATTTTCCACTAGGACTTAATGTAGAGTGGCATATAAACTGTTTTATTAATAATAGTTAAAAGTTAAGCTTTGTAAACCGGCGCCTGATATGGGACGGTGATGGAAATACAATTTGCGCCCTGTGGGATTAACAAGTGGCTTGATTAATAAGTTTATATCAGCATGCCTAAGATATAGTTGGTATATTATAAAGATTAGGGGTACTACTTAGAACACCTTATAGGTGGTGTTTTACCACCCCTTTGTCATAAGGATGTCGTTGAGTAAGTAGTGTTATACCATTCCCCACCACTAGGGGGTTTCATTGCACACATGGAATATGAATTGATTCCATTGTGATGGTGGGATAGGCGAACTGGCGGACAAATTGGTGGGGATTTTGTCATCGCACAAATGAGCCACCATCAATTTGTAGACTATTTCGCCATATAGCCTATTATCAAATCCTTTGGCCATACACCACTAGATGGAGCCGGCTCATAAAGAGTTGTTAAAATGAGTTGGCTTCACTGCAGGTTGGTTATCAGTCACTAGATGGAATTGAACTCAGAGTGAACCTCCACCGCCATTAAGTAGGTGGGTAATGGGTTTTATATCCCATCTAAATATAACTGTGCCCCGTTTCCGTGTGGGGCTAATGCCGTGAATCAGGGACTATTTATATGAATAGCCTGCATTGTGGCTTATAGAATAAAATGCAGTACTTATATAGCAGAGCGGCCATTGGCCCTCCCAGGTCAGATGCCGGTATAAAGCAGTGTGGAGCGAGTGTGTGGGCGTGCCCCTGACGACGTCATGTATGATGAAACCGGTAGGGCTCGAGAGTTATCAATCATAGGAGGAACCGGCAGACGGCCATTACGAACAAGATTTTAACCTTTTACATGGGATTGTACACACTTTTATAATAAAGTTCATGTTTGACGGTCTTACACTATGAAAGCCTCTATATATTTTCATGATTGGTGGATATGATGAGTATCGCCCGTGGATGTGACATATACCGATCAATGAATGGAGTGACTGAAACCCGGACCACTCACTGCAGGACAGCGGACCTGTTCAGAGGGTTCTGTAAATAAACGTGTGAGACCGCTCTTAGTTAAAGGGTCACACGTGAGTCGGTAAGGGCGGTGTTCACACAGAGGTGTTTGTTATTCCATTCTGAGCACAGATGAGGAGCTGGTGTATTGGGACTTTTAGTTTCTTATGCCCCACCATTCAACTGTTATTTAATTACACACCCACCTACTGGAATCTTATTTTATGGACATTTACTATTGATAGGATTATTATTATAATTCTATATATTATAGACATATGATTTTAAAGCGCTGCATGTACGGATCTAAATTTTCAAGTCTTGCCACCGATTCTGAATTGGATTTAGGTCTGGACTTTGACTGGGCCATTCTAACACATGAATATGCTTTGATCTAAACCATACCATTGTAGCTCTGGCTGTATGTTTAGGGTTGTTGTCCTGTTGGAATGTGAACCTCTGCCCCAGTCTCAAGTCTTTTGCAGACTCTAACAGGTTTTCTTCTAAGATTGCCCTGTATTTGGCTCCAACCATCAACTCAGACCAGCTTCCCTGTCCCTGCTGAAGAAAAGCATCCACACAACATGATGCTGCCACCACCGTGTTTCACGGTGAGGATGGTGTGTTCAGGGTGATGTGCAGCGTTCGTTTTCTGCCATACATAGTCTTTTGCTTTTAGGTCAGAAAGTAAAATTTTGGTCTCATCTGACCAGAGCACCTTCTTCCACATGCTTGTTGTGTCCCCCACATGGCTTCTTGCAAACTGCTAACGGAACGTCGTATGACTTTCTTTCAACAATGGCTTTCTTTTTGCCACTCTTCCATAAAGGCCAGATTTGTGGAGTGCATGACTAATAGTTGTCCTGTGCAGCTCCTCCAGAGTTACCATGGGCCACTTGGCTGCTACTCTGATTAATGCTCTCCTTGACCAGCCTATCAGTTTAGGTTGACGGCCATGTTTTGGTAGGTTTGCAGTTGTGCCATACTCTTTCCATTTTTGGATGATGGATTGAACAGTGCTCTGTGAGATGTTCAAAGCTTGGGATATTTTTTTATAACCTAACCCTGCTTTAAATTTCTTCACAGCTTTATCCCTAACCTGTCTGGTGTGTTCCTTGACCTTCAAGATGCTGTTTGTTTACTAAGGTTCTCTAAAAACCTCTGAGGGCTTCATAGAACAGCTGTATTTATACTGAGATTAAATTACACACAGGTGGACTCTATTTACTAATTAGGTGACTTCTGAAGGCAATTGGTTTTAGCACTAGATTTTAGCAAGGGGTATCAGATTAAAGCGGGCTGAATACAAATGCACGCCAGGCTTTTCAGATATTTATTTGTAAAATAATGTATAAACCATTTATCATTTTCCTTCCACTTCACAATTATGTGCCACTTTGGGTTGGTCTATCATATAAAATCCCAATAAATTACATTTACTTTTTGGTTGTAACATGAGAAAATGTGGAACATTTCAAGGGGTTTGAATACTTTTTCAAGGCACTGTATGTTAAAGCCCAATTCTCGGATATTCTGATTGTTGCATTGAAAAATTAAAAGAGCGGTGACAGCAGTGTTGGAGGACCACTGCAACAGCTTTAACCACTTGCCGACCGCCGATCGGCATCTGACGGCGGCAAAGTGGCTCGTTCCCGCAAATCGCCGCCATACGACGGCGGCTGCGGGCACGAGTTTAGTGAGCGCGCGCGCGCCGCCGGAGGCGCGCCCGCGCGCTCACTGTGTCCAGGGGAGCCAGGGAGCGGGTGCGGCGGCTTCGATTGCCGCCGGCCACCCGCGATCCCCCCCGAGCGAATGAGCGGAGGTCCGTGTATGTAAACACGGACCTCCGCTCTGTGTGAGGGGGAAGGGCTGTGATCACAGCCTTCCTTTACGTGAAGGCTGTGACCACTTCCCTTCCCCAGATAGGCAGTCCCCCATACAGTAAGAACACGCCCAGGGAACACAGTTAACCCTTAGAGCGCCCCCTGCAGGTTAACCCCTTCACTGCCAATGGCATTTACACAGTAATCAGTGCATTTTTATAGCACTGATCGCTGTATAAATGCCAATGGTCCCAAAAAAGTGTCAAAATGGTCCGACATGTCCGCTGAAATATCGCAGTACCGCAAAAAATCGCAGATCGCCGCCATTATTATTAAAAAATAAAAAAAAATTAAAAACCCCAAAAATGAATTCTCATCATCTGTAAACGCGACCACTTTTGCGCAAACCAATCAATAAACGCCAATTGTGATTTTTTTTTATCGCAAATATGAGGAAGAATATAAATTGGCCAAAAACGGTGAAAAAAAATGTTTTTTTATATTTTTTTTTTTGGATTTGTATTTTAGGAAAAAGTAAGAAATTTGGGTTTTTTTGCAAAATTGTTGCTCTTCTTTTGTTTATAGCGGCGATCAGAAATGACGCAGCGGTGATCAAATACCACCAAAAGAAAGCTCTATTTGTGGGAAAAAAAGGACGCAAATTTCGTTTGGGTACAACGTCGCACGACAGCGCAATTGTCAGTTAAAGCGACGCAGCGCCGAATCGCAAAAAGGGCTCCGGTCCTAAAGCTGGAAATCCTTCCGGGGCTGAAGTGGTTAATCTAAGGTAAGTGATGCATACTAGCTCATTATGCCTTTGTCTTGAATGTTTTTTTTTTTTAGCTTTACAACCTCTTTAAGCTTGCTTGTAAGTTGCTCAGCAAAAAAGAAGCAGCCATGGGTGTGCACAGCCTATTGCATTGGGGCGTGCACCCCAAAGCTCAAATACACATGCCTTTCTCTGCAGCCTCAGCTGTACTGGATAGTGAGTGAATGGGAAGTGCTCTGCGCTGAGCAACTTCCTATTCAGTCACAACTGGAAGCATAGTAAATATAGTTTACTATGATTCAGTTATTAATGGACACGGTAAATGAGTGTGTTCACTATGTTCATTCAGAAAAGAAAGGGGCTGGTATATTACATATTTACTAGCCCCTTCTATCACTCTCCATCCTGAAACACACCCTGCAGTAGCCAGGGGGAGAGGAGAGGAGGGAAGTCAGCAGCACTCCGGGGTGGGAGGGCCAACAATTTGGGAAAGCCTGGGCATAGTGATTAGGGTGTACCCAGGTACACATGGAAGCAGCTCATAACACATTGGCAATCCTCAACTCCAGCTCTCAGGTGCTCACTTCTCTGAGATCCATTTATACCACACACAATTCAGTAAAGTTCTGGAGCTGCACACCCCTTCTAAAGGGTAAAATCAAGTTTATTTTTCAGCACAAGCACAGACACACCACCTAGGATCTCCCTCAAGAATGTTTTGCTCCCTACTGGTGCTTAATCATTGCTCTGAATGCATTTACATAAGAGGGAAAATAAATTTGTGTTAGATCTACTTTATTAACCTATAATTTCATATTAAAAGCTCAAAATCTACAAGGATATGAACATAATGCTATGGTTATGGCAGTTTAAAGTTGTTTTATCTGAAAAATAAAAGCTTGTTCTATTATATTTATCTGATAACTAATGGGCAAGCCATGCAGTATTGTTAAAGATTATTAGCTGCGCCATTCTTGTCCAGACGTCTTGAGCAGTGCTGAAGGAGAGGTGACACCCATAATCTCTCTGTTCTGTTAGATTTTTGTTTCCAGGGAAACAACTGTGCAGTCAAGATCCTTTGAAAGCAGACTTACAGTATGTTCTTTTTTTAAAAGATTCATATATTTACATGGTAAGCTTGGCTATACGAAATGCTGTATTTTATATGTTGAAAAAGACCACAGACATGAGGCCTATAACAGTCAATTATCAGTTTGTGTGTGCTGTGTTACAGTGTTATTTATTCTACTGTTTATATTATGTGCATATGTCACAACATTTAGATTCATCAGGTTAACAATTAATATGTGCAATTTTAAATGCTATTAGATGTGCTACAGCAGCTCAACCATGAATACAATGTTGATTACCTAGTACAAAAATAATCTGTTTTATCAGGAAGAAAATTAGCTTCAATAGCTACAAGGAGACAATCATTTTTATATTATCATTATTTTATAATTTCCATTTACTTTTATGGTGTTCCTCTGTTTGTAACTGAGAGAATCATTTGAGTATTACCCGTGTCCATCCATCTCTGCATAGCATTTTACAGCTTAGTATGTATAAACCATGGTAGAAAAGGTCACCGACTATAACACAATAGATGCTTCCCCTGGTGTACGTAAGTGTGTAAGCTGTCAGTCAGCATCATACAGCGGGGAGGATATGCACACAGACACTATTTTTTAACACATCAGCTTTTCCACTGCATATTGGCTAAACCTATTATTTGTGAAAGCATTATTAAACCCCAAACCAAAAATGTTATAATTTGCAGCTTACCAATCATCAAATGTGGTGTCTGCATCAGTTTTCTTTTTTTTATTATTATTATTTTTGGCATTAACACATCTCCTGTATTAGAGTGCCTTCAGTCTGGATGAAGGAGCACATTGGGCACATTTGGACAGCAGTCTGGGGTGAGACGGACTAGTAGATTTAAATACACTAACACATTGAGCCAAACGCAAGTAAAACTTTATAAGCAGTTACAGCAAAAAGTTTTTCTTTGTTGGATAAAGTTTTTACACAAATACATAAACGCTGACCATTTTAAGCACCCCTGCCAGTGTTAAATGGTCCCGCTCATCCCTGTAACTACAAGAGAGCTTATGCTTTTGGAAGGCAAGGGAAGGGTGGGAGTAACTATCACATCTAAGATTTGTTAAGCTGCAATATAATTTATATATAATATATGCTTTTGTGTTTCATAACACTATAAATTAATAAATAAAGGGATTTCAGAAGCTTGTTAAAAATGCTATATTTCCATTACACTGGAGTTCATATAATTATTGTTGTGACTAAACAGTTTACTTACTTTTTTTTTGTTGCTTTCTCTTTTGAAAGTCAAATGCCAGGTAAGCTCCCTTTATCCATTTTTCTGTTGCAAACTCATCTGATATTGACAGAGCATTTTTGGGTGAGACTGTGGAGGAGATTTACTAAAACTGGTGCACACAGAAAATATGATTCAGAAAAGCTGCCATCCTAAGGTGCCCACTCTTACTTTTTTCAGTGTCCATTACTTGCAGCTATGGGTACAATCCACTCTACTTGGTAATTCGCCAGACATATTCTAGACTGGGTTTGCTATTATGTAGCAGGTGGGGGGAGGGGGGGTACATACAAAACATTTTTCAATTACCAACTTTTAGAAAGTCTGTATTTAAAATAGGTTTTGGGATCTCCTGTAGCAGATTGGGATCATTTGTTGTGCTAAAAAATAAGAATCAGGTTTCTTGTGATATATACTATAGTTTTGTTTTTACTTTGTATACTGTTACTTTCTCCTTAGTACAGTTTTACATTAACCAATTCAGCTCCGAAAGTATTTCCAGCTTTAGGACCAGAGCACTTTTTTCAGTTTGGCACTGCGCTGCTTTTAGTCATACATTTTTGCCAAAATGCAGTCAGCCACAAAAGTCGGGTAAAAAAAAAGTAAATTAGCACAAATTTATTGGTTTGCACAAAAGTTATAGTGTCTACAAACTAGGGTACATTTTACGCAGCTATTATTTAGTTTCAGTCGTTTTTTTACAAAAGAGTTTTTACAAAAGAAGTTGACATACATAAGAACAAGTCAAAAGGAGTGTTTAGCAACTACATGAGTGATGTACATCGTATATCCAAAACAGGGGGTACAGGGTCCAATATCCAAGGCCGAAGAGTGTACAGTCCGGTCTAGAGCCGCCCCAGCACTGTCCCGCGGCTCCACCCACCCCAACATGGGATCCAACTGTGGGCCGGAGCCACAGGCCAGCGCCACCAACAGCCCCACACCGGGCGAAAGAATCTTTGTTTACATTAATTTATCGTTATACCTTTGCCTTTGCTAGACCCTTGTATGTGATTCAACTTGAAGGGAGAAAAAGGAACTGAGTGAGAAAGGAGGATAGAAAAGAAAGAAGAGAGAAGTGGAGAGAGAAAAGAAAAGAGAGAGTGGGTTGTACAGAGCACAGTAGGTCAGAGGGGTGCGCTTCGGAGGATAAATAGTCAGACCTTAGCCCCTTTAGGGTTAGGGCAAGTTGTGCCCTGGGCCTGACAGGCCTTGTACCAGACCATCCACAGTTTCCATCTTTGGTTACAGACCATATATCTCCCCTGAGAAGAGGCGAACATGATCTCATAGTTGCATGTAAGTTAGTACTTTGAATTACTTCAGTAATTTTGGGGGGGGGGGGGTCGGAAGAAAGCCAGTGTCTTGTCAACCTTAGTCTAGCACTTAGAAGAATGTGAGATATGATATCCTTTCTGCCTGGATTGGTTCTAGTTCTAAGGAGAATAACGCTACCCCTGGGGACCTATGGAGTGTGACCCCCAGCACCCTGTCTATAGTGAAGAATACATCATTCCAAAAACTATGTATTTTTGGACATTCCCAAAGCACATGGAACAGCGTGCCCCTATCACCACACTTCCTCCAGCATAGGGGGGAACTGTTAGGTTTAAAAGTAGCCAGTTTCGAGGGGGTATGGTACCATCTAAGTAAGATTTTCTGGTTAAGTTCCCAGAGCCTGACACATTTAGTCGATCCATATGTTGTATTGAATGCTTTCTGCCATTGTTTCTCTGTGTATGTTATACGCATGTCTCACTCCCATGCTAAAATAGATGGGGATTTAGTAAAGATTTCTCTTTGGCTCAGGAAGTTATAAAACAGAGAGATGCTTTTGATGCGGTTGTTGGGTGATGGGAGATATGTGGCTATCTTCCATGGGAGAGCAATTTCTGTTTTGGGAGTTGAGGTCACTAGGTGTGAAACCTGCGAGTACCTGTAAACCTCCGTGTCCTCCAAACCGAACTCCACTTGGACCGCTCTGAATGTTTTAGGTGCTGGGCCTATCATTATATTGGCAAGTGTTTTAATCCCCTTGATTAACTAATAGGAGACCCTCAAGTCATGGTTAAGTAGGTGTAGGCTCACGATACCAGGGTGCATAGTGGATGTTTGATGGCCTTCCAGGGGCGTGAAGATTAGAAATCTCCACGCTCTGAGAGCTGCAAGCATGGTGGTGGAAAGTGTGTTAGCTAAGTTTTGTTTCACGGAACTTGTCATGAGCACATCCTCTAGGGTGCTAATAGGACAGTGGACCTCTTCTAATTCAACCCACCTAGGTCTACTAGGATGGTGGAACCAGGGTTTTAGTTGTGCTAGTACTGTAGCTGTGGCCCACCCCTCCCGCCTTCCTTGCTTTCATCAGTCTCTTGAATGCGCATCTCACTCTTTTGCCCTGCCAGAGAAATTTGTTGACTAACGCTTGGACTTTGGTGAAGAATGGATCTGGGACCATTATAGGAAGGGGCCTGAAAAGGTAGATAAGTTGGGGCAATACCAACATTTTAAAGGAGGCTAGCCTGCCTGTCCATGAGAGTTCCGTTTTGGCAATGGAGGTAAGTTGGGCTTTTATTTTAGTGAGGAAAGGGGTGTAGTTGGCCTTTACTAGTTGGTCTGTTGTGGGTGTTAGCTGTATGCCTAAGTATTTAATGCTCTGTTTACTCCAAACATATGGAAACCGAGGTCCTGCCTCAATGCGTTTTTTATGCCCAGACCCAGTATATATGATTTACTTTCATTCACCTTATAATAAGACAATTTACCAAATAATCCTAAGGCCTCATGTACTGCTGCCAGGGAAGGCTCCACATTCGTCAGGATTAAAATAATACCATCAGCAAACAAGCTGATGGTGTGTGTAGAATTAGGTAGAATTAGGTAATATGAACCCCTGGATATCTGGGTGAGATCTGATGTAAATAGCCAAGGGCTCCATGACCAGATTAAATATAAGTGGGGACATCGGGCACTCCTGCCTCGTTCCATTCGTAATAGAGAACTGGGAGGAAAGGGTGCCCCCTATCAACACCTGTGCTGTCGGGTTAGAGTACAAAGCCATAATAGCCGAAGCTATTGTTCCTGTAAACCCGAAAGCCTCCAATACCTTCGTTAGGTACACCCAGTGAATCTGGTCAAAGACCTTCTCCGCATCCAAAGCTAGGAGCAGAGAAGGCCTTTTCACCACCTTGGCTAGGTGCAGGATGTTCGTTAACCGGTGGGTAGCATCCGAGGTTTGTCAACCTCTGGTAAACCCCGTTTGGTCGGGGTGAATCAGTAAAGGCATTAGGTTTTCTAGGCGGTGGGCTAGTAATTTTGCATAAAGCTTTAGGTCCATGTTCAAAAGCGATATATGCATGACATTTTTAAGGAGAATCTGGGTCCTTCCCCGGCTTGGGCAGAGCGCAAGCCGCAGCTCTTTTCTGACATTTCTGACAGAAAGGCTGAGGAGGCAACAGTGGTGTTGAAAATTTTGATTAGATAGGGGGTCAAACTCCGTTTAAATGATTTATAGTAGTCACCACTAAATCCATCTGATCCAGGAGACTTGTTTATTGGGAGAGAATCTATAGCTTTATAGATCTCCGTGGTGGTGAAGGAGAGGTTGAGAGTTTGTAGTTGGTCCTGAGTTAATTTTGGGATATGAAGCCTGCTCAAAAATTGGGTGATTAATTCAGGGTTGGGTTGGAAGGTATTTTGGTCGTCCTTTAGGTTATACAGGGTACCATAGTAATGGCTAAAAGCGTCTGCAATTTTTTGTGGATGAAATTGCCTAGATTTGGTATGTGGATGAATAATATATGGAACTTTAGTTTTATACCTCTGATTTTTTGAGCTAGCATTTTCCCTGCCTTGTTGTCGGAAGCGTAATATGTCATTTTCGGTTTTTTACTTCTCAAACTCCTCCAGCAGGAGGAGCCGGAGGTCATGTCTCAGTTGGGTCAATTTTTGGGGCACCGCTGGGATGGCTTTGCTTTTATTTTGGAGGTCTAGTGCTCCCATTTCATTGGTCATCTCTTTTATTCGCTTCTGCTGCTGCCTCCTGGCCCTCGCGCCTAGTTGTATGTAAATACCCCTAACAAATGCCTTGTGGGTGTTCCATAACATAAAAATGTCCTGGACAGAGGATTCATTATCAGAAATTCTTTTTTTAAGTTGCTCCCCTACTGTTTGTTTGGCTGATTCTTGTTGAAGGAGAAATGTGTTCAACTTCCATATTGGGCAAGAAGCTAAGGAGGTCAGGTGGTCAAAAGTCAGGGTGATGGAGGTGTTGTCGGACCACGTCATGAGATTGAATGATGCCTCTCTGATTTTAGATATAGTGATATTATCCACAAGGAAAATGTCTATACGAGTATATATTTAATGTGGTGATGAGAAAAAGGAGTAGTCCTCTTCATTAGCGTGCATACATCTCCATGTATCAAAGAGATTATGTCTGTGAAGAGAGGGTTGTAATGTTGGTCCTGGGCATTTGCTGTTGGAGGTGGAGTCCATGCTGGAGTCAGGGACCATGTTGAAGTCCCCACATAGGACCAGTAGTCCTTTTTGCATTGTATGGATTTTTTTCATTCATTTGTTGAAGAAATGTATTTGGCGTGTATTTGGAGAGTACACATATACTATTGTTTAAGTAATAGTGTCCAGATCGCAGACCAGAATTATGTATCTGCCTGTCACGATCCTGGTGGTGGAGTCTGTCTTAGCAGGGAACAACCACTCTTACACACCCGATTCTGGGGCCCCTGGTAGTGTAGACAGGAAGTCCCAGAGTGCGGGATGGCACGAGGGCTGGATGGTCACTGGTGGTGATGTGAGGCTCCAGAAGGTCGTGCAGACAGAAGAGTGGTCGTACAGGCTGGGTCGGCAACTGGCGGATCAGAGAGGCACAGAAGGGGCAGACAGAAGAATAGTCAAAGTCCAAGCAGAGTTCGTTCACAGGCTGGCGGCAAGGTACAGAAGGGTCGGACAAGCGGATGGTCGTGGATAGCCGGGGTCGGTGCAAGCAGATAGGTAGCAGGTCAGAGCAAGCCGGGTCGGTACACAGGAACAACACAGGAAGCAGGTTTCAGGTAGGAGAGCTGAAGCTCACAGGCACTCAGACGCTGTAGAACGGACAGCACCTGCTGACAGGTGCAGGGAGCTTAAATAAGGCTATTTGGTGAACGGCAAAACTCGGCAAAAAAGTCCAGAACATGGCCTGACTTCACCAGGCAAATCTTTTCTTTCCTAACACTGCCCAATGGGTCAATTAGTGAGTTATGGAGTTTGAAGGCTAAAGTGTCCTTGATAGCTGTAAGAACTCCCCTAGTTTTGGAGTCCGTGCTAGCCACAAATATATGTGGAAAGTTTTTATGAGTGCATTTAGGGGAGGACTGGGCTTGAAAGTGTGTCTCCTGGGCACAAAGAATGTCAGACTTGTGCTGAAGAGCTTCCCTCCACATTGATCTCCTTTTGGCAGTGTGATTTAGACCCTTACAGTTTATGGATAGAAATTTGACCCCCATTGTAGGTTAGGGAAATTGCTGAGATTAAAGGTGTCACTGAGATACTTGTGCGTGCTCTTAGCCCCCTCTAGTGGGCATGAACAGAAAGGCAGGTTGGGAGTGTTGTGAAAAGAGTAGTGGCTTTTTGTGTACTCACTCTGACCCTCGGGCAGATACAACGCCGGATTCAGGTGGATCATCTCAGGTATGAATCTTGAATTGTTTTTCTGAAGGTGAGTCTTATGGTGGGAAAGTGAAGTCTTCTCCTCGACGAGTGCCAGTACAACCCATTGGATAAAAAGAGAGAAAATGAATAGTTTACAAGGAACAAAACAGACAACGGTGCCATCCAGTTTGGGATGGCACAACTGAGAAAACAACTGTAACATGAATTGCGTTGAGGTCCATTAACAGCGTTTAGCTGTATAGTTAGTCAGGGGGAAATAGTTTGAGCTTAAGAGCTGTTAATGCCTCCTAGGGGCCTGAAGTTAGAAAACTTTGAGTGCCTCATACAGGATTAATTATGGGACTTGTTGACCGAATCTGTGGGGTTTGGTAGTATGCCCCACTCCTTCAGTAGCACTAGCCCCTTATCTAAGCTGTTCACAATGTGGGTATGCCCATCTTTGGTTATGGTGATTTTGGTTGAGAAACTCCACCTATAGGATATTTTATGATTCCTGCGGATTTTTGTGATTTCAGGTTCTTTCTTTTTTGTAGTGTATATTGCGACAGATCCGCGAAAAACTATACATTTTGGTTAGGTATATTTTCGTGTTTGCGCATTACTGCCATTAGGGATTCTTTTATGCAGAAAAAATGGACATGCAGGATCACATCTCTGGGTATCTGGTCCGAAAGATGCGCAGGTTTGGGCAGCCTGTGAATGCAGTCATTGGTGACTTCCATGTCCGAAAGACCGGGGATAAGGCATTTGAACAGGTCCATTGCATACTGGCGTAGTTCTGTTTGCTGAACTGATTCAGGGACCCCCTTATTTTTGGTTGCTTCTTCTCCCCCTGCCTTCCATATCAGCTAACTTGGCTTTAATCCATTCAGACCCATTTTCCCTCTCCTCATTGGCGTCCACTAGATCATTTATAGTGGAGGCATATTCCCCCATTTTGGATTCAATATGACCCACCCTCGTTTCCACAGCTTGGATGTCTTGGTTAAACCCGTACATACATGTCACCAGGTCTGTCTGTAGTGTGCTTCTCAGAGATACAAGCATCTCCTTTAGTACAGTGTCTACAACTGGCATGTTGAGTGTGGGGAAGGATTTGATCGAATCCGGCAGCTCCCTTGTGTCTTCCCCATCCGGCCTCATCCAGCCAAAATTTTGTCTTGGCCGGGCTACCAGTGGATGGTGTGGGAGGGTAGGAGTGCTGGGTGGTGGGTGACTCACCATTTGGAGAATGGATGCCTTTGCTGGATTTCTGTGCTCCCTGCTTCACAGCGTGGCTGGGGGAGGCCACGTCGCCATTTTGGCTCCTGTTCTGGGAGAAGAAGTCGGTGAGACGGTGGGGTTTCCTCTCCTCCTTCCTCTTCCTGGACATTGCTGATGCTGCCTGCTGGGTCTCCTCGGTTCCACTGTCCTGTTTGCGGGGTTCCGTGACTCCCAATGAGGCTGCTGTTAGTCACTGGGTCCCCTTGGAAGTGGAGCTGTTAGGAAAAGAACTATGTTTCCAGCTGTGTTTGGCACTTGTGTGCGCGCCCGTGTGCACGCGCGCTCCCGTGTGCACACACGCGCCAGAATCAGCACCAAACGGCCCTATTTAGTCCCTCCACACCCAGCAGCCAGTGCTGTCCATTCTACAGCATTACCAGTGCATTTTCTTGACCTGTTTGAGTTTCCTGTTTACCTGTGACCCGGCTTGAACCCGTACCTGCTTGAACTCCACCTGCACTGACCACGGCTTGTCTACGACCACTCTCCTGCCTGACCCCTGTTTACTTTCACCTGCCTGCCTGTTAACGACCCTGCCTGCACCTGATCATCTGATTGCCTGCTCCTCCTGTACTGCTTTGTCCATACGTTTGACCCGGCCTGCATCACTACTCTTCAGTCTTGCACGGACTCCTGAAAGACATCACACCACACCATCTTCTGTGTCTAATCCAGCCCTCGTGCCCCCCTGTGCTCCAGCACTCCCTGTCTGCTCTACCAGGGGCTCTGGAACCAGGTTCATAAGAGAGGTTGCCTACTGCATAAGTCAGACTCTACCACAAGGTACGTGACAGCAACAGACAGCCAGTCCGAGTCTGCACAGTGGCCCTCTCGAATGGATGACCTAAGCCTGCATCTCACAGGGCTCGCCCAAGCGGTGAAGGACTTACAAAGTGGGTACACTCAGTTGGAAAACAGGGTTCTGGAGCTTTCCCTGCCAGCTAGGAAGTTTTGGGCATTCCGTAGAGCCTGTGAGCTCTATTTTGCTCTGCAACTGCGCACCTTTTCCATGGATACTACCAAGGTAGGGATGGTCATCTCCTTGCTACGCGATGGCCCCCAGGCCTGAGCCCACATGTTATTGGAGCAACAGGCACCATAAACCGCCAACCTTACCCTCTTCCAGGCTATGGCCCGGCTCTATGAGGACCCCCACCAGACTGCTACTGCGGAGGCTGCTCTCCACACACTCCAGTAGGGCCACCATATGGCGGACGATTATGTGGCTGAGTTCCGGCACTGGAGTGCTGATACAGCCTGGAATGAAGCGGCGCTCTGCCATCAGTTCAGGCTGTGTATAGAAGGTTGGAACTCTGAAACTCCAATGAAGTACATTTATTGATAAGTGCAGAGATGATACATGAACAGCAGACATGTTTCGGCGGGACAAGACGCCTTGGTCACAGCTAACAATAACACTAAAAGCCATAGCATATATAGGGAAAAGTGAAGTGGAGAAACTCAGCCCATCGAGCTCACTCCATCAGACCAGCAGTAGGTAAGTGACAGCTGATCTGTGAAAAATAATTAAAGATATTGGTGAAGTAAACAGATGGGCAGTTGATCCACTTATACAGTGAATTAAAAACAAAACAGGCAATAAAACATGGAATATAGGCACACAAGTCCTTAGCTTGAGAGAGCAGAAATACAGCAAGATGATAAGGGCAGGAGACTCAAGAAGTGCAGGCATGGAAATGTACATCCACAGAACCTTCAGTTATACATACACATTTAGAGAGAAAAATTCATAGTATCAGCACAAAATGGTCCATGTACTGCTGTGCTGCAGAGGAGGATTTGTCCCACTTATGGTTTAAAGAGAAAGGCAAATCTTTTTAATATATCTGGTGAGTGGAGCACCGAATTGTATAGGAAGATATGGTATATGGAGGACACCTTTCTTCACTTGGTGGATGGATTGTCTAAGGGATCATTGTGATATCACCTATATTGAACTTTTTACCTACATGCACTTTATGTATATTTTCACTGTTCCTTCTTTAAAAGGGGATTTTTTTGCTATTACTTGTATTGGATTTTTCACATGCACTTTATGAACTTTATATGCACTTTATGAACATTATCATTTACAACTAATTGATTGATCACTTATGAGTGAGCGCCGCATCTTTCACTACTATACATACTAAATAAGATATAGAATTATTTTCTATATTGGAAGAGGGCAGCAGAACTCTTTAATATATACACAATTTTTTTTTATTATTATATATAGTAGTGGTGCCAACCTTGTTTACCTGTAGTTTTTAATTGGAGAGATATACTCTCACTTCCTGCCATGGTGACAACATTGGAGAGATATACTCTCACTTCCTGCCATGGTGACAACATTGGAGAGATATACTCTCACTTCCTGTCATGGTGACAATGTTAGAGGGATTTTTCCCTTACTTCCTGTCATAGTGACAACGTCAAAGAGATGTTCCCTCACTATCTGTCATGGTGAAAATGTTGGGGAGATTCCCCTCCCTACCCGTCACGGTGACAGCATTAGAGAGATTTTTTCCTCACTTCCCATCTGGGTGACAATGTTAGAGAGTTTTACCCTCACTTCCTGCCATGTTGACAACATTAGAGAGACATTCCCTCATTTCCTGCAGTGACAATGCAGAGATTAGCCCTCACCTCATGTCATTGGAGAGATATACTCTCACTTCCTGCCGTGGTGACAACATTGGAGGTATTTTCCCCCACATCCTGTCATAGTGACAATGTCAGAAAGATATTCCCTCACTAGCTGTCATGGTGACAACGTCAGGGAGATTTCCCTCCCTGCCCATCACGGTGACAACATTAGAAAGCTTTCCTCACTTCCCGTCTGGGTGACAATGTTAGAGAGATTTACCCTCACTTCCTGCCATGGTGACAACATTGGAGAGATATCCCCTCATTTCCTGCCACAGTGACAATGCAGAGATTAGCTCTCACTTCGTGTCCTGTGACAACATTAGAGAGATTTCCCCTTCCTTCCTGTCCCAGTGACAACATGGCACTTATTGTGTCGGCATGTTGTATGTAAAGGAATAAGGATATCGTTTAATAAAGCCGAGACAACAGAAACGACAAAATATTAAACTCATAAGGCAAACAAATAACATAACCCCCGGACTTAAATAATATTTCATAGATACAGTCACTGCGAAAAAAATGTTCAGCAAAAGCGTTTATTTAAGAAAGCACTCTACATCATATTTGTGGTTCATACCCACCAGAAACCTCGTGTGGAGGTGAAAAATCCACCACACCTCTCTTTCAAAGAGTTTCCAGAGGGTGTCACCGCTTCTCATGGACAGCTTTACATGTTACAAGCCTGAAAAGGTAAAGGAGCTCATGTTTCCATTGTGTGTATGTTTAAAGTGTTTGGACACGTTGGATAATCCCTTGTCACTGGTGTAACTGGATCCATGAAAATGTTCACTGATACGTGTGCGGAGGGATCGTCTGGTGCAGCCAACATATTGCAATCTGCACAGCGTACATTCAATAACATAGACCACGTCACTAGATCCACAATTGATATAATCATGAATAGTGTTGAGCGAACCCGGACTGTAACGTTCGGGTCCGTACCGAACTTTCGGGTGTCCGGGACCCGGACCCAAACACGGACATTTCAAAAAACGTTTGGGTTCTGGTAGGTGATCTTGCATGTTGAATAGCTGAAGGGCAGCCAATCAACAAGTGTTTCACTGGTTTGCCCTTAGAAGCCATCACAGCCATGCCTACTAATGGCATGGCTGTGATTGGCCAGTGCATCATGTGACCCAGCCTCTTTATAAGCTGGAGTCACAGTGCTGCATGTCACATGCTCTTGGGTTAGTGTAGGGAGAGGAAGCCATTGCCTACTCCTATAGGGCCAGGTTCCAGCTGTTGATGTAAGTGACCGATTATCTATTGTTCAAAAATCATCTCCTAGTTCTAAAGGGAGAGCTTCCAGCTGTTGGTGTGAGCAGTACATTTCTAGCACCAAAATAAAAAGTCCGGCTACGTTGGTGTTTTCCAAAAAACAGGTATTAATTGGTATTAATAAATACTTACATGGGGCTACATAGTACATTTGCGGGCCCAATGAGGAGAGCAAATAAGGGACGTGGTCATGGTGCTGCTGGTGATGCTGGTGCTGCTGGTGTTGGTGGTGTTGGTGAACCTCCTGTTGGAAGGAGAGGACGTGGTTGAGGTGTGCCAGCTACACGCACAAGGGAACACCTTCCTCAGGTAGCCAACAGAACCTTCACCGGTATATGGTAGGCCAGAATGCCCCTCAACGATTGGTGAGGCCAGAACAAGTACAGGCTATAGTAGATTGGGTGGCTGACAATGCTGCATCGGCCTGAAAAATAAAACCACGATCTTTACATGACGAGTGTGGTTGTCGACCTTCGAGAGGGAAATCTTGATCCTCTACTAAAAACTTGTTATCTATTAGCCAGTGAATGTAGTTGTCGACCTTGGACCGGGATATCCTCATCCGTTACCGAAGGAGAGGGATGTGATTGGGTTCTCGTACACTGTACGTCGTGACACTGAGGTCGAATATTTCTCCGACCCAGTGTACTACGTGACCGGTTAGTGTCGGTACGGTAATCATCCGTACCGACACTACCGAAGATTCCCGTTTGGTCACTTT
>BLSH010046453.1:189570-202488 GCA_018402905.1 Glandirana rugosa | reverse complement strand
TCTCAACCTGAGCACAACCCCCATGACCAGGCATCTAAATTCAAGGCACAAGCTGCATTTGAATAATTACCTCAAAATCCAAGAAAGGTCTCGGCCTCCTCCTGCTTCCTCTTCTGCTGCTGCCTCGGCCTCTTCCTCCACCTCTACAGTGACGGTGTCACCTGCCATCCAGCAAACAGACAATATGACAGCAACGCCACCATGTCCGCCACTGTCCCCAAGCATTTCCACATGGTCCCATGGAAGCTTACAGCTGTCTATCTCCCAAACACTGGAGAGAAAGAGGAAGTTCCCCCCTACCCACCCGCGATCCCTGGCCCTGAATACCAGCATTTCAAAATTCCTGGCCTTTAAAATGCTGTCATTCCGACTGGTGGACACGGACAGTTTCAAAAACCTGATGGTGGTGGCTGTCCCGCAGTATGTAGTTCCCAGCCGCCACTACTTTTCCAGGCGAGCCATCCCTTCTCTGCACAAATAAGTCGGGTACAAGATCAAGTGTGCACTGCACAAAGCCATCTGATTGCAAGGTCCACATAACCACTGATACATGGACCAGTAAGCATGAGCAGGGACGCTATATCTCGCTAACTGCACACTGGGCAAATGTAGTGGCGGGTGGGCCTGAGCCGGCTAGCCATTTGGTGCATGTCCTTCCACCACCGAGGATTGCAGGGCATTTCTCTTTGCCTCCTGTTGCCTCGTCTTCCTACTGCGCTTCCTCCTCCTCGACCACCCACTCATCTGCTCAGCGTAACACCTTCACCACCAACATCAGCACATCCAGGGGGAAATGACAGCAGGCTGTTTTAAAACTGATATGTTTGGGGGATAAACCCCACACTGCGCAGGAGCTGTGGACGGGCATTGAACAACAGACTAATAAGTGGTTGTTGCCACTGAGCCTCAAGCCTGGCCTGGTGGTGTGCGAAAATGGCCAAAATCTCGTAGCAGCTATGGGCCGAGCCGGTTTGACGCACATCCCTTGCCTGGCGCATGTGCTGAATTTGGTGGTACAGAATTTTCTAAAAAACTACCCAGATATGTCAGAGCTGCTGCATAAAGTGCGGGCCGTCTGTGCACACTTTCGGCGTTCTCACCCTGCTGCTCGCCTGTCTGCGCTGCAGTGGAACTTCGGCCTTCCCGCTCACTGCCTCATATGCGACATGCCCACAAGGTGGAACTCCACATTGCACATGCTGGAGAGACTGTGCGAACAGCAGCAGGCAATAGTGGAGTTTCAGCTGCAGCACGCACGGATCAGTCGCTCTCAGAACAGCAACACTTCAACACCAATGAGTGGGCCTCCATGCGAGACCTGTGTAGCGTATTGCAGTGTTTTGAGTACTCCACCAACATGGCCAGTGCCGATGACGCTGTTCTCAGCGTTACTATACCACTTCTATGTCTCCTTGAAATAACACTTCGGGCCATGATGGAAGAGGATGTGGCACAGGAGGATGAGGAGGAGGAAGAGGGGTCATTTCCATGGTTATCAGGCCAGTCATTTGCAAGTGGCTCGGAGGGTGGGTTCCTGCAACAGCATAGGCCAGGTCAAAAATATTCAAGCCAGGGCACAGTTCTGGAGGACGAGTGGGACGAGGAAGATGAGGAGGAGGAGGAGGAATTGCAGCAGGGTGGCACCCAATGCAGCTCTTGGGCATCACTAGAGCGTGGCTGGGGGGATACAGAGGACACAGATGATATACCTCCCACAGAGGACAGCTTGTCTTTGCCTCTGGGCAGCCTGGCACACATGGCCGACTACATGCTGCAGTGCCTGCGCAATGACAGCTGAGTTGCCCACATTGTAACTTGTTCTAATTACTGGGTGGCCACCCTGCTGGATCCCCGTTACAAGGACAACGTGCCGTCCTTAATTCCCTCACTGGAGCCTGAGAGGAAGATGCGCGACTACAAGTGCACACTATTAGAGGCGCTGCTGAGGGCATTCCCAAATGACACCGGGGGCTCAGCGGAATCACAAGGCGAAGACAGAGGAGGAGGAAGAGGCCACCAAAGCAGGTGTGCCACCGCCAGCACCTCAGAAGGCAGGGTTAGCATGGCTGAAATGTGGCAAAGCTTTGTCAGCAGCCCGCCACAGCAAACAGCACCACCAGCCAATAGACAGCGTCTTAGCAGGAGGCAGCATTTCAGCAACATGGTGCAAGAGTATGTGTGCACACGCCTACACGTACTGACTGATGGGTGTGCCCCATTCAACTTCTGGGTCTCCAAATTGGCCACATGGCCTGAGCTTGCCTTTATGCCTTGGAGGTGCTGGCCTGCCCTCCCGCCAGTGTATTGTCTGAACGTGTGTTTAGCACGGCAGGAGGCGTTATCACAGACAAGCGCAGCCGTTTGTCCATAGCCAACGTGGACAAGCTAACCTTTGTTAAAATGAATCAGACATGGATCCCACAAGACTTGTCTGTACCTTGTGCAGAATAAACATTTAGATCGAACTCACACAGCCATTCGTATACTTGTTTTTTTGAATAGGCCTCAATATTTTGGGGGCTACTCCAATTATAAACAAACAAAAAAAAAATACAGTGTTGGCTACCTCCTCCTCCTCCTCGACCACCGCCACTTCCACCTACACTGCCATGGTCACGGCATAGTCAACCTCTAGGCTCCTACTCCACATCCACCCCCCACCCCATTTTTTTTATTTGATTTTAATTTATTTTCCCTATCCCCATTTTTTTGTAGGGCACTTGCCCTACTCTTACCCCCATTTTACTTCCTTTTGCAGCCCTCTAGCACTTGCCAGGACTTTGTTACAGCCATTTTTGTGCCTAAAAGTTCGGGTCCCCATTGACTTCAATGGGGTTCGGGGTCCGGGATAACATTCGGGCAATGTTCGGTGCCGAACCCGGACTTTTTTCCAAAGTTCGTTCGGACCCTCCGAACCCGAATGTCCAGGTGTTCGCTCAACTCTAATCATGAAAAAAAAATTCCCTTCCAGTGGAGCAAAATGTGATGGATCTATGTTTGTCACTGTGCATTTTACAAAATCTGCAGGTATTTTGTCCGCACACGTAAGACCCTTGGACATGCAACCATGTCTTGTGACTCCCTACAGAGCAAAAGAGACTCGGGGATCGACGACTGGAGAACCTGCAGCCCTGTGACAACACCTGTGCAAATTGTTCATCTGCATAGAGAACTGGAAGATATTAAAAAACAATGCCTGTGATCCTACTGAATTCCTTGGAGAATGTGGTGACAAATGTGACTGGATTGTGGTCTTGTGTGGAAAGGGGTCTCCTCCCTCTTTGGGTTTTTTCTTTTGTTTGGTAGAGGAGTCATTTGGCATGGGATTGGGTAAAAGGGATGCTCTATCCCTCATAGTCACTTTATTCAGCCCCTGGGTGACAAGATCCTGACTGTATCCCCGCTCCAACAATCTCTTAGTAATAACAGTGCATTCCTTATCAAAGGATTCTTCACTGGAGCAATTTCGTTTAGCTCTAATAAATTCTTCCACAGGATTGGATCTGACAGTGTGTCTGGGGTGACACACTAAGAGGAGGGAGTTTCCTACACACTCTTTTCTATATGTTTGAGTGTGGATAGAGCCCCTGTTGGCATTCCCGACCAAAGTCAAATAAAAAAAATGAATGGAGCTATCTTGACTGTCCATGGTGAATTCTAGATTGAGATTATTATTGTTGACAAATTTGTGTAAAGCTGCAACATCATCTACCGTCCGATCCCAAACAAGAATCAAGTCATCTTGGATGAGTTGGCCCATGTGGGTGTCCCCCGGTCCCTGGATGTCTTGATTAACTTGACCATACAGATTGACCACCGCCTGCGAGAACGCAGGGCGGAACGGTCCGTGGGACTTGCCCGACTTGCCGAGATACCACACAGAGTGCTCAGCCACCCAGGATCTATCCTCTGAGACCCATCAGGGCCTGGACTTTCACGACCCTCACTCACTCCTGAGGAGAGACAGAGGTGTCTGACCTCTAATCTCTGTCTCTACTGTGGAGGTCCGTGACACCTTGTCAAGTCCTGCCTGGCCAAACATGACAAGGGGCTCTGCCCCATCCAGGGAGAAGTCCTGTCTGTGCCCAATATGACAACTCACCTTGTTCTGCTAGTCTCCCTATGGCTTCCAACTGGCCAGCCATCATCGATTTGGGAGCAATCAGCTGCTTTCTGGATTCAACATTTGCATCTCAGCACCGCATCCCGCTTAGACCTAAGACTCACCAGATGGTCATCTGCCTGGCGGATGGATCAGCTATTAAATTGGGTACTGTCACCCATGAGACAGTCCCTCTGTTTGCCCAGACAAGCAATGGTCACATGGAATATCTACGGTAAGACATTATTGCTTCCCCACTGTTTCCTATCATCTTGGGACTGCCATGGCTCCGGGCTCATTTCCCCACCATCAAATGGTCCACTGGGGAAGTCCTGTCTTCATCCATCTACTGTCAGTACCATTGTAAGTAGTTAGGGTCTGGAGTCTCTCCTACTATGTTATGCCTAGTCGTGGACCCGGATCTGGAAATCCGCATAGCTGTCCCCTCTGCCTACCACAAATTCCTTGATGTGTTCAGTAAGAAAGGGGCAGACGAACTTGCACCTCACAGGCCATATGACTGCCTGATAGAGTTGTTGCCCGGTGCTGAGATACCATGTGGCAGTATTTACCCTCTCTCGGAAGTAGAGCTGAAAGCTCTCAAGGATTATTTAGATGAGAATCTCGAATAGGGATTCATCCGGCCATCTACTTCTCCGGCAGGTGCAGGGATTTTCTTTGTAGAAAAGAAGGTCCACTCCTTACGCCCCTGCAATGATTACAGAGACCTTAACCACTTGCCGACCGCCGATCGGCATTTGACGGCAGCAAAGTGGCTCTGTAAGGCGAATCGCTGTCATATGACGGCGGCCGCTAGATCGCGCACAGTGAGCGCGCGCGCCGCCGGAGGCGCGCCCGCACGCTCACTGTGTCTGGGGAGGGCCAGGGAGCGGGTGCGGCTGAGTCGATCTCCGCCGGCCACCCACGATGCCCCCCCGGAGTGAAAGAACGGAGGTCCGTGTATGTAAACACAGACCTCCGTTCTGTGAAGGGGGAAGGGCTGTGATCACAGCCTTCCTGTACATGGAGGCTGTGACCACTTCCCTTCCCCAGCTAGGGCAGTCCCCATACAGTTAGAACACGCCCAGGGAACATAGTTAACCCTTAGACCGCCCCCTGCAGGTTAACCCCTTCACTGCCAATGGCATTTACACAGTAATCAGTGCATTTTTATAGCACTGATCGCTGTATAAATGCCAATGGTCCCAAAAAAGTGTCAAGATGGTCCGACATGTCCGCTTAAATATCGCAGTACTGCTAAAAATCGCAGATTGCCGCCATTAATATTAAAAAAAAATAAATAAATAAAACCCCCAAAAATGAATTCTCATCATCCGTAAACGCGACCACTTTTGCGCAAACCAATAAATAAACGCCGATTGCAATTTTTTTTATCACAAATATGAGGAAGAATATAAATCGGCCAAAACCGATGAAAAAAAATGTTTTTTTATATTTTTTTTTTGGATTTGTATTTTAGCAAAAGTAAGAAATTTGTTTTTTTTTTCAATATTGTCGCTCTTCTTTTGTTTATAGCGGCGATCAGAAATGGCGCAGTGGTGATCAAATACCACCAAAACAAAGCTCTATTTGTGGGAAAAAAAGGACGCAAATTTCGTTTGGGTACAACGTCGCACGACCGCGCAATTTTCAGTTAAAGCGACGCAGTGCCGAATCGCAAAAAGGGCTCCGGTCTTAAAGCTGGAAATC
Source organism: Glandirana rugosa (assembly GCA_018402905.1). Classification (NCBI taxonomy): domain Eukaryota; kingdom Metazoa; phylum Chordata; class Amphibia; order Anura; family Ranidae; genus Glandirana; species Glandirana rugosa. The sequence continues at coordinate 196,676 of BLSH010046453.1, read as the reverse complement.
CTTCCGGGGCTGAAGTGGTTAACAAGGTCACAGTTAAAAATCGCTACCCTCTACCTCTGGTACCAGAAATGTTCCAAAGGCTAGGGTCAGCTACAGTATTCACCAAGTTGGATCTTCGTGGGGCTTACAATCTCCTTCGCATCCGGGAGGGTGACGAGTGGAAAATGGCCTTCTGAACATGGTTTGGCCACTTCGAATACCTCGTAATGCCCTTTGGGCTTTGTAACGTCCCGGCCACCTTTCAACACTTGGTGTACGATATTTTCCGGGATTACCTGGATCAATTCGTCATCGTCTATCTGGACGATATCCTCATTTTTTCAGCCACATTGGAGGAACACCACAGGCATGTCAAGTGTGTGTTACAGCGCCTCTGACAACATAGACTTTATGCTCAGGCTGAAAAGTGTGCATTCGAGTGCTCCAGCATTCTGTTCCTGGGTCTGATCATCTCAGTTACTGGAATCACTATGGATCCACAAAAAGTGTCTGCCATCTTGGACTGGTCAGCTCCCGTAGACAGAAAAGGGGTCCAACGATTTATAGGCTTCATTCCCCATGCTTCAAACACTATAAACCAAATGCGTAAAGCTCCAGCAGCGCTTAATATAATCCACTTTAGTCGGAGTCCATCTCATCAGTGAGTAGTTAGCGATAGTAATTAGAGTTGATCGAACCTCTGGAAGTTCGGATTCTGCTGGTTCGGCCGAACTTCGGGACAAAGTCCAGGTTCGGGTCCGGACAGGACCCGAACTTTGACCCGGACCCCGAACCCCATTGAAATCAATGGGGACCCAAACTATTAGGCACTAAAATGGCTGTAACAAAGTCCTGGAAAGTCCTAGAGGTCTGCAAAAGGAAGGAAAATGGGGGTAAGGGTTGGACAACAATCTGCACAACTTCTTCGTCAATTTTTCAAATAAACAGGATGTTGGGACTCCACCAGTTTAGCAGTATAGGATAGAGGGAAAAAAAGTGTGCCATATCATGCATTATCATTTAAAACATAACTTTATTTCCCCCATCTCCCCTCACATGTTATACTCACAAACATGTCATGTCACACTGGCAGATTAGTGAGAAAAGTACCGGGCATCAGAGGGTTTGAGCATCTTGGTTAACTCCTATTACCACGACCCTTCAGTACCTCGAACGTTCGACCCGTCCTGCAGGGACCGTTCGTTCCTCCTAACTGTGGCGGCTTCACTTTCAAGGTTGCCGTGTAGTTGTGTCAGACGCGTTTCGTCTAATGGACTTCTACCATGACACACTACACAGCCGGCAATAGGTGCTATTTAATATTCCCTCCCCCATGCAAATTCTGTCTGAGAGAGAGGGTGTGTATCTCAAGGTGTCTCCATGCCGCTCATTTCATCTAATTCCGGAACTTTTACCCTTGTTATATTGCACATGATTAATTGTAATCCATTTAAAATCTACAACCATCATTATATAAAAATAATATATCCCATATCAAAGTATAACACAGTATGTATCTCATATTGCAAGAATATATCACAAATCATCAAAATCAAAATGTCAGCAAGAGAAAATATATATATTCCTAAAAAGCAATATATATCTAAAATCAGTGAAATAAAATTATCAGCAAGATGTGCATATCCCTAAATTCTATAAAATATGACGTCATACCCACTACAAACCATCCAAATATTGGAAGGAATTTTATTGGGGGAAGAGCACTAATTAAACCAGTGCATTCCCTATTCCAACTCGGTTAACATTTTAATCCCCCCGGTCTTAAACTAAACATCTGGGGTCACCATCCTGACTACATATCAGCCAGGGTGATTTCTCCCATCTGTTCTCACTCATCCCCATTTTCATAGTAGGCAAGTGACCATTTAATGTATCCTTTTATTTAATTTTAGATGTTCCTATTTTTTATGTGTATATATTCAGTTCACTGTTAGAACTTCATTCCATCACATTACACTACCTCCCACACTTTTCTGTCACATCTGTATCAAATTGTCGGTTTAACCAAATCCTACTATATCTCGCTCACTCCCATGGTGAATGATAGTGCAGAAGATCTCATCATATCCTATCAATAGTCATTAATGAAGGCATTTAAATCCAATTCAATGTTCATACCTCTAGGCGCAAGACTTTTCATCAGGAAAATCCATTTTGTCTCACGCTGTGAGAGGTCCCGAACATGGTTAGACCCCCGCCATGAGGGGTAAATCACATCAATACCACAAAATTGTAGTCCCGATGGATCCCTATTGTGAACCAACCTGAAATGTAGGGATACATTGTGGTCCTTGCATCCCTTAATGATATTTGCTATGTGTTCCCCAATTCTAACTTTAAGTTGCCTTTTGGTTCTGCCAATGTAGGTAAGACCACAAGGGCACCAGAGCATATACACCACAAATGTGGAATTACAGGTTATAAAATCTCTAATCGTGAAGGTGTTACCCTCACAGTTTGAGAAGGTGGTCAATCCTCTATTTATGAGATTAACTGTTCGGCACGCTCTGCAGTTTCGACAGGTGAAGAAACCTTCTCTCCCCACCTGTAATTTTTGTCGACCAGGTGCATCTAGAATTTTTTTCACTATCTGATCGCCAAAGTTTGGGGCTTTCCTGTAAATGAATTTGGGTACATGGGGCAGTAGGGGGCCCAAATCTTTATCCATCCCCAACACGTGCCAATGTTTACAGAAGATACTCTCCAATTCTTTATATTGGCAATGGTAATCCGAGATGAATCTCCGTTGATGTGCGTCCCTATTATTTTCTACTTCTTTATCTCTCAGGCATTGTTCCCTTGGGATTAATTCCACTTGTTTTATGGTTTCATCTAGGAATTTGTCCTTATAACCCTTCTCTCTAAATCTAGACTTTAGAATATCAGCTTGTGTTGTAAAGTCTTCAATTCTGCTACAATTGCGCCTCACTCTCATGAGTTGCTCTTTAGGAATCTTTCTAATCCATAGTGGGTGATGGCCACTCCCCACCGGTAGGTAAAAATTCCTATTGGTCGGTTTGAAGTAGTTCTATTTTATTGTTTATGATCTCAATTTCAACATCTAAGAAGTGTATCTTCTCATTACTGATCTGACACTCCAATTGGATGTTCTGGTTATTGTGGTTAAGAGACTGTAAAAATTCCTCCAATGATTCTCTCGTACCTTTCCATATCACCAAAACATCATCTATAAATCTTCTATAAAATAGTAGTTGTGGTTTATCATGACAAAATATGGTTCTATCCTCCCATTCTGCCATAAACAGGTTGGCGATGCTGGGAGCGAACTTCGCTCCCATTGCAACGCCAACCTGTTGTGAATAAAATACTCCTTGGTACAAGAAGTAGTTATGTGAGACACAGAAATCTAGTATCTTCCCTAAGAAAGATTTCTGAGTAAATGGAATATCCTCTCCCTTACTCAACGCCCAATTAAGTGCTAGAAGGGCATCTTCATGTTGGATTATAGTATAAAACGAAGCTACGTCCGCCGTGACTAAATATACTGGTTCATTTTTACCTAATTCAATCTGATGAGGGATTGAAGTAAATCCTTTGCATCTTTTAAATATGCCCGCGTAGCCTATCGTAGCTTCGCCAACTTCCATAGGAAGTTCGTTAAGGGGTTCTCCGTGGTGATTGCACCAATTACCCATCTCACCAAGCAGAACACCCGCTCCCATTGGACCTCCGAAGCCCAAGAAGCATTCCGAAAAATTAAGCGGCTGTTCACCTCCGCACCTGTCTTAAAGCATCCAGATTCTGCCTTACCCTACTTCCTGGAGGTGGATGCCTCAGAGACTGCAGTGGGAGCAGGGCCCAAAGGCTTCTCTCCACCCTATCGCCTTCTTTTCACGCAAGCTCTATGCCCCGGAGAAAAATTATAATGTAGGTGACCGGGAACTCCTAGCTATCAAGTCCACCTTGGAAGAGTGGCAATATCTATTGGAGGGAGCTACACACCCTGTTATAAAAACCTTGAATATCTATGCACAGCCAAAAGGCTTAGACTCCGTCAGGCATGTTGGGCTTTATTCTTCTCCTGCTTTCAACTACACATCACCTACAGGCCCGGGTTGAAGAACACAAAGCCTGACGCTTTATCCAGGATGTTCAGTGAACCAGGAGAATACACACCACCAGGCACCATCCTCTCTTCACAGCACTTCCTGTTGACCCAAGAGGACATACTGTCTCAGATCAGACGGTATTTTGGCCAAAGCCACTATGTCTCCAGACCCTAGGCTGACAATAAAGGACAGGCTGTGGTGGTACCGTGACAAAGTATTTGTCCCACAGGAATTACACCTCTCAGTACTGGAGCTTAACCATGACCACAAGCTGGTGGGACATTTTGGGGGTCACAAGACTGCGGAGCTGCTGTCGCATTCCTTTTGGTGGCCCTCTGCTGACAAGGACTGCAGGGAGTATGTCGGCACTTGTCCCATCTGTACCCAAAACAAGACCAGCCGGGCTAAAGCTTGGGGTCTGTTAAAACTGCTGCCCATTCCAGAGCACCCATGGTCCCACATTTGGATGGACTTCATCGTAGAGCTACCTCCATCCGAAGGATTCACTTCCATCTTTGTGGTGGTTGACCGCCTTACCAAAATGGCACATTTTATCCCAATGAAAGGGACTCCTACCGCAGCGGAAACTGCAGAGCCCTTTATCAAGGAAGTTGTTCGTCTTCACGGAATTCCCGACAACATAGTCTCAGATCGCGGGGTGTAGTTCCCATCCCGGGTTTGGAAAGCCTTATGTACAGCTTTGGGAATTGAATTGGCATTCTCATCGCCCTATCATCCCCAAACGAATGGTCAGACAGAAAGGACTAATCAGACCTTAGAGCAATATCTTCGTTGTTATTCCTCTTTTGGCCAAGACGACTGGATCTCACTGCTACCAATAGCCAAGTTCGCCTGCAATAATATTGTACACTCAGTGACCAAGCAATCTCCATTTTGGCGAACCTCGGTTACTACCCCACATTTATACCCAACTTAATCCCAGAAAGTGCGGTGCCAGCGGTACAGAAGACAACAGAATTCCTTGAAAGGAACAATAAATTATTACAGGAAACACTGTCCCGGGCACAGGAACACTATAAGAGGGCATTTGACAAGAGGAAATGGTCACCAGGTTGTAAGACCTGTTCCCCACGAGTCTGGTTAGCAACTAAGAACCTGAGGCTGTCTTGCCCGTCGAAGAAGCTGAGTGCCAGATTCATCGGTCTGTTCCCTGTGAAGAGGAAGATTAACAGGGTGGCATACGAGTTGGATCTGCCACCATCACTTCGGGTCCATCCCGTATTCCATGTCACCCTGCTGAAACCCGGGACCCATGATCCTTTCCCGGACCGGAGGACGACCCCACCCGAGCCGTTCCTTGTGGATGGTAAAGAGGAATTTGAGGTGGAAGCCATCCTCAATTGCAGGAAGAAGCAAGACATTACCCAGTTCCTGATCAAGTGGAAGGGGTACGGACCGGAAGAGAGCTTGTGGAAGTCCGAAGACCATATCCATGCTAAAGAGCTTGTTAAACGATTCTGGAGAAGACACCCAGACTTAAGGGCCCGGCTGGGCATCCTGGAGGCTGCCCCTTGGGGGGGCAATGTTAGGAAAAGAACTATGTTTCCAGCTGTGTTCGGCACTTGTGCGGGCGCACGTGCCAGAAACGGCGCCAAACGGCCCTATTTAGTCCCTCCATGCCCAGCAGCCAGTGCTGTCCATTCTACAGTGTTACCAGTGTTACCAGTGCTTTTTCATGGCCTGTTTGAGTTTCCCGTTTACCTGTGACCCGGCTTGAACCCATACCTGCTTGAACTCTGCCTGCAACGACCCCTGGCTTGTCTACGATCACTCTCCTGCCTGACCCCTGTGTACTTCCACTTGCCTGCCTGTTAACGACCCTGCCTGCACCTGACCATCCGATTGCCTGCTCCTCCTGCTTTGCCTGCACGTTATTGACCTGGCCTGCATCACTACTCTTCAGTCTTGCATGGATTCCTGGAAGACATCTCACCATCTTCTGTGTCTAATCCAGCCCTCTTGCCCCCCTGTGCTCCAGCGCTCCCTGTCTTGCCTACTGCATAAGTCAGACTCTTCCACCAGGTATGTGACAGGAGCTCTGGGATTAAGCTGCCTTCAGGCCACGCCCCCTCACACAGCTTTTATTTTATTGACTGCCTATCTCATTTCCTGAGGTGCTATAATGGAAGGGCAGTACAAACCCCTTCAAATTACCCCATTTTGGAAAGTAGATACCCCAAGGAATTAGCTGAGAGGCATGTTGAGCTCATTGAATATTTTATTTCTTTGTTATAAGTGATTGAAAAATGACAAAAAAAAAGAAAATTACACAAAGTTGTCACTGAAATGATATATTGTTCACACGTGCCATGGGTAAATGTGGAATTACACCCCAAAATACATTCTGCTGCTTCTCCTGAGTATGGGGATACCCCATGTGTGAGACATTATGGGAGCCTATCTGCGTACGGGACCCCAAAAATCAATCACTGCTTTCAGGATTTCTAAGAGTGAAAACTTATGCCTTCACCCCACATTACCTATCACAGTTTTGGAGGCCATGAAATGCCCAAATAGGAAAAAAAAAAAAATGACCCCATTTTGTTCCATAAGATTTTATTGAAGAAAAAGGTCAACAAAATACAAAGACAAATGTATCAGATACAGATATCATGAGGTATCAATAGAACATAAAAGAACAGGTCTTGGAGACAAGAAAATACAAGATAACTATGGAGTACTATAGACATAGACTATGTAAACAGAAACATAAAACAACTGGAAAAAGAAGTTATTTTAGAATACCTTGTTTTACCCCAGTAAAAAAAAAAAAAGGATAAACCCGTAAAGTACCGGAGGTTTTGACACTATCCATTACACCCCACTTCCGTATTCAAAAGTGAGAATCTTTAGGACTTTCGTCACTAACTAAAAACCCCAGGGCATGCGTCTATCCGAGGGTATTACAGAGTGTGTACCCCATAGGGGTATGAGTCCTCTTCGTCGTCTTACATAAAACCCCACATTAAGGTGTAAATGGGTACCGTGCACACTTGTTATATAGTAAAGTCACTG
>BLSH010046453.1:139686-168179 GCA_018402905.1 Glandirana rugosa | reverse complement strand
TCCATTTTTGCATTTTTTAAGTTTTTATTTTTTTAAAAATATTTAAAGTTATTTCCCTGTCCCCATTTTTTATAGGGCACTTGCCCTACCCTTACCCCCATTTTACTTCCTTTTGCAGCCCTCTGGGGCTTTCCAGGACTTTCCTACAGCCATTTTTGTGCCTAAAAGTTCGGGTCCCCATTGATTTCAATGGGGTTCGTTGTCCGTGCGATCGTTCGGGTTCCGTCCGGACCCGGACCCGGACTTTGTCCCGAAGTTCGGACGGACCAGCAGAACCCGAACTTCCAGGTGTTCGCTCAACTCTATTAATAATCCCACCTATATACAGAAGAGCATATCCTCATTGGAAGCTAATAAGAACACAGTTATCCACCCGGCAGATAAGGGTGGGGGCCTTGTAGTTCTAAGCAAATCCTATTATAGAGAAGTAATGAATGGCTTACTTGATGATAGGGAAACCTATCAGATGCTTACCAATGACCCTGGAACTAAGTTTAAAGAAGCCTTACATGTGTTGGTGGAACTAGGGAGAGAGATTGGGGTTCTGAATAGAAAAGAATCTGCCTACCTGGAGCCGTCTGCTTGCAGGACTTCGATTATCTATAGTCTCTCTAAGATCCACAAAGACAGTGTATGGCCTCCAGGGAGACCTATCATTAACGGTATAGACTCAGTTTTGGCTAGAGTGGGTCAATATATTGATTATTTCCTCAAGCCCCTAGTGGGTAAGACCAGGGCCTATCTCAGAGATACGAAGCACATGATACAGACATTAGAAGAAATTAAATGTTCATCTGAGTGTTTTTTAGTCTCAGCCGATGTCGGGTCTTTATACACGATTATTAATCACTCAGATGCCATTATGTCTGTACAGTGGGCTTTTGAGTCCTCGGATCTCTCGTCTGAACATCAGACATTTCTCTTGGAGTGCTTAAGTTTCTGTTTAAAAAATAATTATTTTTGGTACGATTATCATTTTTTACTTACAAGTCAGGGGGGTTGCGATGGGCGCTCGCTTTGCTCCCATTGTAGCCAATCTATTTATGGCTCACTGGGAGGAGGAGGTAGTATTCAAGGAGTGCCCTGAACAACTCCGGTGTTATAAAAGGTACATTGATGATTTATTTATGATTTGGGAAGGAGATGAGGCCTCTCTTAATAATTTCATCGCTAACGTTAATAACAATGAAAAGGGCATAGCCCTAACTTGGAAGGTGGATAAGAGTGATAAGGTTTTTTTGGTCCTGGAGGTTTCCCGAGACGGGGATCTCTTTAGGACAAAAAATTATTTCAAAGCCACGGACAGAAACGGGTATATCCCCTTAGACAGCTGCCACCATTGCACATGGCTTTGCAACATCCCCAAAGGGCAGTATGTGAGAATAAGAAGAAATTGCACTTCAGAAAGTGATTTTCTCACAATCACAAGTTTTAACAGATAGGTTTGTGATGAAGGGGTGTGATAGGTCCCAGTTATCTAAAGAACTGGAAAAGGTAAAGAATTTGGATAGAAAAGAACTGATTGGGAGGAGAACCGGTAACCCGGATCGGTGCTCACAGTATAAGATCATTTTTGATTATAATGTACAATATAAAATAGTAGAACAGATTATCAGTAGACACTGGGGAGTTCTACTGAAAGACAGAGTACTGGGGCCTGTTCTCCCCCCTAAACCTGGCTTTATTTACAAAAAAGCCCCTACTCTTAGAGACCTCATAGCCCCAGGAGTGATCGATCCGCCCAAGGATAAAGGAAGTTCTTTATTTGCATTTCTGGCAGGTTTTTATCCCTGTAAGAGATGTAAGGCTTGTAGGTTATCAAAAGGGGGGATTAAATGCAAAGAATTTCAAGCTCATGGGACTAAGAGAAAATATCCAATTAGGAATCTTATCACATGCCAAACAGAAGGGGTAGTTTATATGCTAGAATGCAGTTGCGGCCTACAATATGCAAGTCGAACTTCTAGAGCCTTAGCTACCTGAATAGGCGAGCATGTTACCAACATTAAAAAAGGGGACCCCTCTCATAATGTTTCCCGACATTTTAGAGACTTTCACCATCGAGACCCTAGACAATTGAAGTTCTGGGGAATAGAGAAAGTCACTAAACACTGGAGAGGAGGGAATTTTATTAGATCATTAAGCCAGAGGGAGTCCCACTGGATATTTGAGACCCAGGTTATTCGACCCTTGGGTCTTAACGTAGAGTTTGACCTCAATTGCTTTATTTCTAACAAATAATTTTTTTTGATAAGTGATTGATTGACTTAATTTGATGAGGCCTACTATTATTTTTTTGTATTTTTTATTTTTTTTTATGTCTTGATCCTTTTATAGATATCTTTGATATACGTGATGTTATAAAATTTATAGGGGATGATTACTATAATTTTTATATATCTCTCAGATAGTGGTGGGAGACGGTCTGTTTTTTTTTTTTTTTTGTATTTTGATAATTTTTTAATGACTTGAATAAATTTTACTTTTTATTTGAATAAACTTGCTATTGGAAGCGGAGGCACTCCGGGATGGCTCTATTTAGTTGGGAAGTGGATACACTTATCCAGCTCTTGCCAGCAATGTAGGGCACTTGCTGAGCTGTGATTGTCTGTCCCGGACTAGCTTCATTTGTTTCCATGACTACTGTGCAGTATTTAGTGAGGCGGTCAGGTGACGTGGCAGGCCCCGCCCCGCCGAGGAAGGCACGTCATGCCGTAACGCGTACAGGGGAGGACCTGCTCTGACATCACCCGCTGCTATCGAGGAGAGGTAATCGGTGTCTGCAAGGAACGCTTTCGGTATCCCTCGCAACAGACGCTACTCTGATGTTTATGGAGTGAATTTGACACGTTTTGACTGAACGTTTGTTTGTAAGTAGACTGTTGATATTAAAGCCTTAGTTCGTTTTACAGTCTACACTTAGTCCACTCTTTCTTTTATATATATCCACCACACTGGTTCTATCATCTGGGAACGGGTCTTCCTAAGTTGAACAGGAGACGTTATTCAGATAAGAGGAAGGAATCCCTGTGAACCTTATACTGCAGTACATCTCAGCTTGTCAGGAGTTTCCTATGAGTTTGACCCTCTAGTAAAACTGGGGTCAAGCCGGGAGGTGAGCACAGTTGATGTTGGTGCAAGGACTTGTATCACTGTCCAGAACGGATTTTAATACACCGGGTGTATTTTATACATGATTAATTGGACTTTATAATTTTTTAGCAATTTTGGACAGTTTATGGATTTATTGCGCTGCATCTTCTTTTAGCTTGTGTATTTATTGAGGTTGATTACCTTTGATGTTCAGCTGGCAAAATTTATTATTTCAGATAGATTCAGATTGTTTTATGTACTTATGCCTCTGATGATGATGAAACTGCTGCGGCTTTCTACAGTGTGCAGACTGACAAGGAGGGCAGTGGTGAAGAGTGGGTGGAAGATGATGTGGAGGATGATGAGGTCCTAGACCCCACATGGAATGAAGGTCATGCGAGTGATGTGTGCAGTTTGGAGGAAGAGATGGTGGTCGCACAGAGGAACCAGCACAGCAAAAGAGGAAGCAGGTTGCAAAAGCGGAGCGACTGTCCCCTAGACAGTACGCCTGCTACTACCCACCGCACCCAGGGACTTAGCACACCAAAGGCAGCTCAAAGGAGTTCCCTGGTGTGGCAGTTCTTCAGACAATGTGCTGATGGCAAGACACAAGTTGTTTGCACGCTGTGCAATCAGATCCTAAAGCGAGGCATAAATGTTCTAAAATTGAGCACAACCCGCATGACCAGGCATCTACATGCAAAGCAAGAGCTGCAGTGGAATAAGCACCTCAAAATCCAAGAAAGGTCTCGGGCTCCTCCTGCTTCCTCTTCTGCTGCTGCCTCAGCCTCTTCCACCTCTACAGTGCCAGTGTCACCTGCCACCCAGCAAACAGACGATGTGACAGCAATGCCACCAGGTCCGCCACCGTCCCCAAGCATTTCCACACCATGGTCCCATGGAAGCTTACAGCTGTCCCAAACACTGGAGAGAAAGAGGAAGTACCCCCCTACCCACCCACGATCCCTGGCCCTGAATGCCAGCATTTCAAAATTCCTGGTCTTTGAAATGCTGTCATTCCGCTTGGTGGACACGGACAGTTTTAAAAACCTGATGGCAGTGGCTGTCCCATAGTACGTGGTTCCCAGCCGCACTACTTTTCCAGGCGAGCCATTCCTTCTCTGCACAAACAAGTCGGGGACAAGATCAAGTGCGCACTGCGCAACGCCATCTGTGGCAAGGTACACATAACCACTGATACGTGGACCAGTAAGCATGGGCAGGGACATTATATCTCGCTAACTGCACACTGGGCAAATGTAGTGGCGGGTGGACTGAGGAGGCTAGCAGTTTGGCGCATGTCCTTCCGCCACAGAGGAATGCAGGGCATTTCTCTTTGCCTCCTGTTGCCTCCTCCTCCTACTCAGCTTCCTCCTCCTCTACCACCTCCTCATCCGGTCAGCGTAACACCTTCACCACCAACTTCAGCACATCCAGGGGGAAATGACAGCAGGCTGTTTTAAAACTGATATGTTTGGGGGATAAACCCCACACTGTGCAGGAGTTGTGGATGGGCATTGAACAACAGACCAATGAGTGGTTGTTGCCACTGAGCCTCAAGCCCGGCCTGGTGGTGTGCGATAATGGGCGAAATCTCGTAGCAGCTCTAGGCCTAGCTGGTTTGACGCACATCCCTTGCCTGGCACATGTTCTGAATTTGGTGGTGCAAAAATTTCTAAAAACTACCCGGATATGTCAGAGCTGCTGCAGAAAGTGTGGGCAGTCTGCGCGCTTTCGGCGTTCTACCCCTGCTGCTGCTCTCCTGTCTGCACTGCAGCGAAACTTCGGCCTTCCCGCTCACCGCCTCCTATGCGACATGCCTACAAGGTGGAACTCCACCTTGCACATGCTGGAGAGACTGTGGGAGCAGCAGCAGGCAATAGTGGATTTTCAGCTGCAGCACGCAAGGGTCCATCGCTCTGCGGAACAGCATCACTTCCCCACCATTGAGTGGGCCTCCATGCTAGACCTGTGTACCATATTGCGGTGTTTCGAGAACTCCACCAACATGGCCAGTGCCAATGATGCTGTCCTCAGCGTTACTATCCCACTTCTATGACTCCTTGAGTCATTTCCATGGTTATCAGGCCAGTCATTCACAAGTGGTTCGGAGGGTGGGTTTCTGCACCAGCATAGGCTAGGTAAAAAATTTCAAGCCAGTGCATAGTTCTGGAGGACGAGGATGATGAGGAGGAGGAACCGTGTTCACAGCAGGGTGGCACCCAACGCAGATTGTGGGCATCACTGGAGCATGGCTGGGGGGATACAGAGGACACAGATGATACACGTCCCACAGAGGACAGCTTGTCTTTGCCTCTGGGCAGCCTGGCACACATGAGCAACTACATGCTGCAGTGCCTGCGCAGCGACAGCCAAATTGCCCACATTGTAACTTGTGCTGATTATTGGGTGGCCAGCCTGCTGGATCCCCGTTACAAGGACAACATGCCGTCCCTAATTCCCTCACTGGAGCGTGATCGGAAGATGCACAACTACTAGCGCACGCTGGTAGATGCGCTGCTGAGGGCATTCCCAAAAGTTTGGGTCGCCATTGACTTCAATGGGGTTCGGGGTCAAGTTCGGGTCAAGTTCGGGGCCGAACTCAAACTTTTTTGCGAAGTTCGGCCGAAGCCGCCGAACCTGAACATCCAGGTGTTGGCTCAACTCTAATGGCAATCACTTATCAATATAGCACAATCATACAGTAAAAACTTTAATATCAGTGCATGGCTGAGTGCAAACAATACCTATGTGAACAGGTGACAGGAGGGCAAAGGAATGACTCTTATCTTTATCAGACCCCTCTCTTCTGCTCCTCAGCACACAGATGCAGAACAGCAAATATAGAAATTAGACATTGAAGGTAAGAGACTGTATTAAGATTCTATCAGCTCTAGCAGAGAGTTCTTGGTGAATTTTAGTTCTATGAACTCAATAGAACAAATCCCTGTAATAGGAAGGGAGGTGTAAAGTAACCTTGTATCAACTGTGAAGCAATCCTTTTAATCTTCAGTTAGCTCTTTGAAAACAATTGCATGCAAGGAGTTCTTTAATGGCAGAGCAAAACAACTTGGATCAATTGGTGAGGAGTAAACAAAGAAACAAATATTCCTGTCTTTAAAAAACTGTACGCACAGTGATCACTGACTCAAGGAAGTCGCCCTTTGTAGAACTACAAGTAGAAGCAGGATGATATAAAGATGTCTGTATATAGTGTCTATGAGACTAGGCCTAGGCACTAAGGATGATAACTGATGCAGGAAGCAATGTGTCTTTAAACAGTGTCTATAGGATTTGGGCTATTGCCGCTCACCACACTGGAACAGGGGATGATGATGATGATGGCTCCCTCTCAGGAATGTGGCTCAGGGGATGATGTCCGGCCTCCACCGCACTGCGATACGGCTCACACGAATCTGCTGACACTTCTGGATAGATGGAATAGGAATGGCCTCCAGGCTTTTGCCAAACAACCAAGAGGTGCTGTCTGCTGATGTCCCTCCGAATATCTGCTGTACAGTTCTGCTGGTGCAGGCCACGATTCAGCTGCAGCATACATTGTCACAATTGAGTCCCCGCACTCAGATTCACACTGGGGTCCCAAGAGAGCATGCAGGCCATCCTTCGTATAGCTTCTCCCAGCAGTCTGTTCTCCTCCATTAGTCATCTGGTAGTTGCAGTCCCCAATGACTCAGCTAGATGGCAAATCTCCTCAGTTTGCACTACATGTCCCACAATGCTTTGCTCCTCTTCAAGAAAACATCCAGCCAGTATCAAACTCATCACTTGAGGGAAACAGCTCTCACAAAGCAAGTACACCCTCACATTTTTGTAAATATTTTATTATATCTTTTCATGTGACAACACTGAAGAAATTACACTTCCCTACAATGTAAAGTAGTGAGTGTACAGCTTGTATAACAGTGTAAATTTGCTGTCCCCTCAAAATAACCCAACACACAGCCATTAATGTCGAAACCGATGTCAACAAAAGTGAGTACACCCCTAAATGAAAATGTACAAATTGCGCCCAATTAGCCATTTTCCCTCCCGGTGTCATGTGATTCGTTATTGTTACAAAGTCGCAGATGTGCTAAATTTGGTGTTATCACTCTCACTCTCTCATACTGGTCACTGGAAGTTCAACATGGCACCTCATGGCAAAGAACTCTCTGAGGATCTGAAAAAAAAGAATTGTTGCGCTACATAAAGATGGCCTAGGCTATAAGAAGATTGCCAAGACCCTGAAACTGAGCTGCAGCATGGTGTCCAAGACCATACAGCGGTTTAACAGGGCAATGTCCACTCAGAACAGGCCTCGTCATGGTTGACCAAAGGGGTTGAGTGCACGTGCTCAGCGTCATATCCAGAGGTTGCCTTTGGGAAATAGACATATGAGTGCTGCCAGCATTGCTGCAGAGGTAGAAGGGGTGGGGGGTCAGCCTATCAGTGCTCATACCATACGCCGCACATTGCATTAAATTGGTCTGCATGGCTGCTGTCCCAGAAGGAAGCCTCTTCTAAAGATGATGCACGAGAAAGCCTGCAGTTTGCTGAAGACAAGAAGACTAAGGACATGGATTACTGGAACCATGTCCTGTGGTATGATTATACCAAGATAAACATATTTGGTTCAGATGGTGTCAAGCATGTGTGGCAGCAACCAGGTGAGGAGTACAAAGAAAAGTGTGTCTTGCCTAAAGCATGGTGGTTGGTGTGTCATGGTCTGGGGCTTTAAGTGCTACCAGCACTGGGGAACTACAGTTCATTGAGGGGACCATGAATGCCAACATGTACTGTGACGCACTGAAGCAGAGCATGATCCCCTCCCTTCAAAGACTGGGCCGCAGGGCAGTATTCCAATAAAATTACCCCAAATACACCTTCAAGAGGAGCACTGCCTTATTATTATTATTAATATTATACGGGATTTATATAGTGCCAACAGTTTGCACAGCGCTTTACAACATGGGGGCAGACAGTACAATTACAATACAAATCAATACAGGCGGAATCAGAGGGCTCTGCTCACTAGAGCTTACAATCTAGAAGGGAGGGTCAAGAGGGACAAAAGGTAATAACTGTGGGGGATGTGCTGATGGAGAAAATGAGAATACAGTTGTTAGGTGTGGGTAGTATAGGCTTCTCTGAAGAGAAGGGTTTTTAGGGATCGTCTAAAAGATAATACGGTAGAAGATAATCGGACAGTTTGGGGTAAGGCATTCCATAGGATTGGAGAGGCTCTGGAAAAGTCCTGGGAGGTGAGCATGGGAGGAGGTGATGAGGGAGCTAGAGAGCAGGAGATCTTGAGAGGAACGAAGAGAACAAATAGGTTGGTATTTAGAGACCAGGTTAGTGATGTAGGTGGGTTGTGGATGGCTTTGTAAGCAGTTGTTAGTATTTTGAATTTAATTTATTGGGTGAGTGGAAGCCAGTGGAGGGATTGACAGAGAGGAGTAGCAGAAACAGAGCGATTGGTAAGGTGGATAAGCCTGACAGCAGTATTCATGATGGATTGGAGGGGGGATAGCCTATGTAGAGGTAAGCCAATGAGAATGGAGTTGCAGTAGTCGAGACGAGAGATGACCAGGGAGTGGATTAAGAGCTTTGTTGTGTCATTGGTTAGAAAGGGGCAAATTTTGGAGATGTTGGGGAGGTTGAATTGGCAAGATTTGGACAGTGATTGGATGTGGGGCTTAAAGGAGAGTTCAGAGTCCAAAACTACACCTAGGACCTTGGCATGCGAGGATGAGCTTATAGTTGTGCCATTGATTTTGACAGAGAGATCAGGGGAAGGGGCATATGGGAGAGGAAAAATTATAAGTTTGGTTTTGGATAGATTGAGTTTGAGGAAGTGGTGTGACATCCAGGCTGATATATCTGTTAGTAAATTAGTGATACGTGAGGAGACAGCGGGAGTGATCTGTGGGGTAGAGAAATAGATTTGGGTGTCGTCAGCATAGAGGTGGTATTGGAAGCCATGGGAGGCTATCAACTGACCCAGGGAGGTGGTGTAGATTGAGAATAGGAGCGGTCCAAGGACAGAACCTTGGGGGACCCCAACAGAGAAAGGAAGAGGAGAGAAGGAAGTTGAATTGTAAGTAACACTAAAGGTGCGGTGGATAAGTAGGAGGAGAACCTGGAAGAGTACAATCACGGAGACCAAAAGTGTGGAGTTTTTTTAGGAGGAGGGGGTGGTCAACAGTATCAAAGGCAGCAGAGAGGTCCAGGAGTAGGAGGACAGAAAAGTGTCCATTGGTTTTGGCCATTAGTAGATCATTTGTTAGTTTTAGGAGAGCAGTTTCTGTGGAGTGTTGAGGATGAAAACCAGACTGAAGGAGATCAAGAAGGCCATTATCAGCAAGGTAGTCGCAAAGTTGGTTTTAGACCAGATGTTCAAGGAGTTTGGATAAAAAGGGGAGCAAGGAGATGGGGCGGAAGTTGTCAAGATTGGATGGGTCCAGGGAGGGCTTTTTAAGTATGGGGCTAACTAATGCATGTTTTAGAGAGTTGGGAAAGATGCCAGAAGAGAGGGAGAGATTGAAGATGTGGGTTAGAGAGTGTAGAATATAGCCAGAGGGTGAACGTAGCATTTGCAAGGGAATAGGATCCAGAGGGCAGATGGTGAGATGGACATTGGCAAGTAGTTTAGCAACCTCATCTATAGTGGTGGGGTTGAGAGAGGGAAGTAATGACTGAACCTGTGGGTATGAAGTGTAAAGCGTAGAGGGTAGCTGAACAGCAGAGATCTCCTCGCGGATTGTATCAATCTTCAGTTTGAAGTGATTGACGATCTCCTGGGCAGTGAGTGAGTTAGTGGGTGGAGGCAGTGGAGGACGAAGTAGAGAATTGAAGGTAGAGAAGAGTTGACAGGGACGGGATGATAAGTTTTTAATGAGGGTGATAAAATAGGTCTGCTTGGCAGCGAGGAGGCTGCAATTGTATTTTTGGAGGGCAGTTTTGTATTGGTTGAAATCTTTCTGAGACTTAGTCTTACGCCACAGGCGCTCCTGAGCACGGCTGTGGTTTTTCAGACTTCTAGTATCATCTGTTTGCCAAGGTTGAAGGGGTCAGGGCCTGATTCTGTGGGTAGTGAGGGGGGCCAGTGAGTCCATTGAGGCTAGGCGTGAAGTGTTGTAGACAGAAGTGGCTAGTTCGGTGCAGGATAGGGGTGAGATTTTGTCATATAGGTCATCAGTAGCAGAGTAGAGAATAGAACGGTTGAGATGACGTAGATTTCTGCGGGTAACTTTTAGGCAGTTGGAGGGGGAGGAGGTGGAGGAGAGGGAGAGAGTGAAGCTAATAAGGTAGTGATCTGAGAGAGGGAATGGATAACTGGAGAGATTGCATGGAGTGCATAGGTGGGAGAAAACTAGGTTAAGGGTATTGCCTTCAGAGTGAGTAGGGGCATGTATCCATTGCTTCAGGTCAAAGGAGGAGGTTAGACTGAGAAGTTTGGAAGTAGCAGGAGTGTTAGTATTAATATGGAGGTTGAAGTCACCAAGGATGATTGTGGGGATTTCAGAAGAGAGAAAGTAGGGTAGCCAGGCAGAGAAGTCATCGAGAAAGGTTGATACCGGTCCAGGAGGCTGGTAGATCATAGCAATCCTTAGAGACACTGAAGAGAAAAGACGAATGCAATGTGCTTCAAAAGAGGAGAGTGACAGAAAAGGAGCTGGGTGAAGTACCTGAAAGGTACTATGAGGGGCTAGAAGGATACCAACACCACCTCCCTTACGTCCACTGGATCTGGGGGAGTGTGTCCAGGGAAGATCACCATGGGATAGGGCAGCAGAGGACGCAGTGTCGGATTCATGAAGCCAGGTTTCAGTAATGGCGAGTAGATTAAATGAGTTAGCAATAAAAAGGTCATGGGGAGAAGTGAGTTTGTTACAGACAGAGTGAGAATTCCAAAGGGCACAAGAGACAGGCAGTCTGGTCTTGGGGAGAAGAGAAATGGGCACTAAATTGTGTCGATTGCGGCTGCTGCCAGGGGGTGTGGGGTGATGGGTGAGTTGAGTACAGTTAAGTGATGGAGGCCCAGGGTTTGGGGATATATCTCCAGAGGTTAGGAGAAGCAGAAGGGTGAGGGAGGTAATGTGGGAATATGATTTATATGAAGGAATATGCCCCAGAGTCGTGGAGATTTTTTGTGTGTGTGGATTTAGAATAAGCAGGAGTTGGTGGGTGCAGTAATAAGGAGAGGGCAGAAGTGAGGGTGATATATATAAGTTGTGGGGTGGAGAAGAGGGGTGAAGGAGAGTTAGCTTAAGGATAGAGGACAAAGCTGTCAGAAGGAGAGGTAGAGAGTGCATGTTAAAAGGGTGATTTTCAAAGTATTTCTTTGTGTTCATTCATTTTGTACATTCGCTGAAGTGCAGAGTCCGAAGTGTTTCCACTTTGAGAAAGAGCACCCACAGCAAGTGTGCCCCCCTTGGCAAGTGTGCCTTTCCCTGGAGACAGTTAGGTTTATACTGAAGGGAATGGGGGTGGGTGCATTCTAATTAGCAATCAAGAGGCAATAAAACATAGCTGGCTTGACATAGCAAAACTCACTTCAGAAAACCAACAACAAGAGCACTAGAGATAACAGACCATAATTTTTGGGTATGACAAGGGACAAATAAACATTGCAACGTGGACATCATAACATTATTAAAAGACATAAGCAAAAGTACACAGCAGTGTTTTCAGTTTTTGAGTGGAGCAGTCAGCAAGACAGGTGTACCATTATTAAAAGACATAAGCAAAAGCACACAGCAGTGTTTTCAGTTTTTGGGTGGAGCAGTCAGCAAGGCAGACGTACCTGTGGAGGGACAGAGAAGAATATTTTCAGATGATGCATTCCGATGATGAGTGTAGAGTCCGAAGTGTTCCCACTTATAGAAATAGCCCCACTTTGAGAAAGAGCCCCCACAGCAAGCCTTACTAAAGAAGCTGAGGATAAAGGCGATGGGCTGGCCAAGCATTTCTCCAGACCTAAACCCTATTGAGCATCTTTGGGGCATCCTCAAATGGAAGGTAGAGAAGCGCAAGGTCTCTAACATCCACCAGCGCTGTGATGTCATCATGAAGGAGCGGAAGAGGACTCCAGTGGCAACCTGTGAAGCTCTGGTGAACTCCATGACCAAGAGGGTTAAGGCTGTGCTGGAAAATAATGGTGGTAACGCAAAATATTGACACTTTGGGCCCAATTTGGACATTACTCACTTTTATTGCCAGCGGTTTAGACATTAATGGCTTTGTGTTGGGTTATTTTGAGGGGACAGCAAATTTAAACGTTTATACAGGCTGTACACTCACTACTTTACATTGTAGCAAAGTGTCATTTCTTAAGTGTTGTCACATAAAAAGATATAATAAAATATTTACAAAAATGTGAGGGGTGTACTCACTTTTGTGAGATACTGTATATACGTATATCCAGATCCTGGCTACATCAGTGTGAGATTTAAGGCACTGGTGTCTCTAACTGCTGTTCTCAAAGTGGAACTAAATCCTCTCTTTCAGCCAAGAGAGTGGCAATGTTAATCTCTATTTGATCTGCAGCTACCATGGTGCTGCGCTTGTGATCAGTTATGACACCAGCCATTTGATGTCTTGACTGCTGAGTTAAGAACAGTAGCAGCTGTGACGCTTTGTTATCATTCATGGCATGCCTAGAATTTAACTGTTTTGTGAAATGGGTTTAGTCCTATTTTATGCTGGCTAAGCATTAATTGAAATTTTGCCATTCTAGTAGAGTCTGGCCAACATTTTCGGTGTGTGGACATTCTTGCTCAATAGAAATTGATTGTTTGATCAACCTCTGTTGAAGGGACATGCTGGAAAACGTTTGTAGACCAGCAGCTGTAGCCAATTGGCTGCAACTACTGAACAATGTATTCTGACAGAATCCAATGTCCCAGCAGGGGGGGCTTTCATACATGCGAGGTAGATGATCTGTTACTTCAGACCATTGGCTAATTGCATAAAACTAACCATTTATGGCCAGCTTTAGGAGTAAGATTTAATAATGTCACTAATGTGCCACACACTGGGGAGATTTACTAAAACTGGAGCATGTAAAATCTGGTGCAATTCTACATAGAAACCAATCAGCTTTCAGGTTTTATTGTCAAAGCTTAATTGAACAAGCTGAAGTTAGAATCTAATTGCCTACCATGCACAGGTGCACCAGATTCTGATTTAGTAAATTTACCTCACTATTCACTTTGCTGCTAACTCTGAAGAAGTAAAGCACGGCCTCTACCAAAATGGCCATCTCCACAAGTCACTCAGTGCATAACAAGGCATGGTAACTTAGTACATTAGTAAGATTAGCTGCAGAGAGACCACAGGAAATATTGCTAACTAGTCATTTGCAGCCTACCACAAGGCCAGGTCCCATTTGTCTGCTTCAGGAACCACCATAATGCGCTAGCATTTAGCCATAGACTTGTATGGATAGCTTGTTTAGTTACACAGTCTTAAAGAATTCTTAAAGTATAGAATTACTTTAATTGTAGCTGACGCATATATTTCTTATTAAAGTTGCATTTACTTTTTCTTTTAAACCTGAAACCTGAACTGCTAACCAAAAGTTTTAAAGTATTAGCATAGGGCAAACACAATGAATCCTAATCTCCATATCACAAGAATCATGAAAGTAATAAAAAAAATTGGTTCACTTAGGCAAAATGCAGATTTCATGCAGATGATTAGCCTATTACACGAATATTACAAGAACAATTTGTAGCTCTCTGTTGAGGTCCTGTAGAGATAATGCACATAATGCATGGATTCACATTTATTCCTTCTAAATTAAAACTCAATCAAAATCACTTCTGTAAAAAGATGCTGTGATGATAGGTACCAATAATTTGCTGACCTTTTAGAGTTGAATTATGTCATATTTTGAAATCTTCAAGACTGGGACTAGCTATATTGTCTAGCTATATACTTACCTCCTCTTTAACATTCGAGGTCTGCAAGGTGTTCCTCGCTGGCACTGGCATCTTCTCCCCGAGTACCAGTCTTTGGAAACCTTCATTAGCTAGTGTGAGATAATGCAACTCTTGTGCATGTGTAGGAGTCAGTCGTCCCTACACACAGGGACCGTGATGATGTAAACTGAGCTGCACATGTACAGGTTACATGCGGCAGGACGCTATGAGCAGGCAGGTAGGTGTATTTTATTGCAGAAGAATGTTGTATGACTCTTCTGTGATAAATAACCTGCTGGCTCGCAAATTTTATGGAAATGTATTCAGTTCTGCTTTAAGAATTTACAAAAACAAGGTAACACTGTTCATCTCACAGAAAGTGGCAAGGATACTGCATTTCTTTCAACATCAACATCGGCATTTTCTTTACTTTCTAAAAATGGTCTTAGCTGAAAAAAATAATATAGCCACCACATTTCAGGATTAGTAAGATGAAACATATTACAGTATATTTTTGTTCTTGGGTTTAGCTATCCCTTAACCCTTTTGCTGCCAGGCCCTGCATTCCATTTTTACACTCAGGTGGCCAGGCCATTTTTGCAATTTTCCATTGCTTTTTTATTCTTCCCTTACAGCTTTCAGAGTTTGTTAAAGATCCCCCAAACCATATATTTTCTGAAAGCACATGACCAGTAGAATATAAGTAAGGTGCTACTGATTTTTAGGGCACAATGATATTTGCACAAATGTTTATTAAAACAATATTTTCCCAAAAAAAACACTAAAATCATTATTAGTAGATAAAAACACAGCAAATTTTACAAAAGTTCTATTAAATGTAAAAGTTAAGCAGTATTGAGTTAATAAATAACCACTATTTGTACATTTTAGATTGCGCCTTTTTGCAAAATGGTGAAAATTGAAAATACATAAAAATTTAAATAACCAAAGTTCTCTAAAAATCTAGAGGTTTTTATTTTTTTCTTACAGCTTTCAGAGTTTGTTAAATACCCCCCAAACCATATATTTTCTGAAAGCAGGCGATTTGTAGAATAAAAGGGAGGTGCTACTGATTTTAAAGCCAGTGATATTTGCACAAATGTTTATCAAAACAATATATTCGCTAAAAAATCTCTAAAATCATTTTTATCAGATATAAACACAGCAAATTTTACAAAATTCCTGCTAAATTCCTACTAAATATAAAAGCTTAACCTGTATCGAGTTAATAATTAGCAAATATTTGCAATTTTTAAATTACGCCTTTTTGCAAAATGTTGAAAACTGAACGTAGGCAAAAATGTAAATAACCACATTTGTCTGAAGGTTTATATTGTTCTCTTACAGTTTTCAAAGTTTGTTAAAGACTCCAAACCATAGATTTTCTGAAAGCATAGGACCAGTAAAATAAAAATAAGGTGCTACTGATTTTTAAGGCCTCACAATAGTCACACAAGTGTTTACCAAACAATATATTTGCTAAAAGTTCTCTAAAATCATTTTTAGCAGATATAAACACAGAAAATTTTACTAAATTCCTGCTTAATTCCTAATAAATAAAAAAAACTTAACCTGTATTGAGTTAATAAATAACAATTATTTGTAATTTTTAAATTACGCCTTTTTGCAAAATGGCCAATACTGAGCGTACACAAAAATGTAATTATTTACATTTCTCTAAAAATCTGAAGGTTTTTGTTGTTCCCTTACAGTTTTCAGAGTTTGACCCCCCCCCCCAGACCATATATTTTCTGAAAGCATAGGACCAGTAGAATAGAAAGAAGGTGCTACTGATTTTTAAGGCCCCATGATATTTGCGCAAATGGTTACCAAAGCAATATTTTTTCTAAAAATACACTAAAATTATTATGAGCAGATACAAACACAGCAAGTTTTACAAAATGCCTACTAAAATCATACTATATATAAAAGCTTAACCTGTATTGAGTTAATAAATAACAAATATTTGTAAATTTAAAATTGTACCATTTTGATAAAGAATAAAAATCGCTTCTATTTCCTCTGAGGAAATAGAAGCGGCACTAAAAAACTCAGCCCCAGGAAAGAGCCCAGGACCCGATGGGTTCCCCGTGTATTACTATAAAAAATTCAAAGAAATCTTTATACCCAAAATGAAAGAATACTTTAATGGGATCGTCGATAGATGGGAGGTAAGAGAAGAGGCGGTCGAGGCAACAATAGTTTTGATTCCCAAAGAGGGGAAGGACAAAACAATATGCTCAAGTTACAGACCGATATCTTTGATGAACACAGATATAAAACTGTTCTCAAAGATACTGGCGACCAGAATAAAGAGAGTGATAGACAAAATAATTAATTGAGACCAGGTGGGGTTTGTCCCAGGGAGGGAGGCGAGGGACAACGGGATTAGGACCCTTCTGCTGACACAAAGAAGGAGGAGGGAAGGGGCCCCCGGTCTACTCCTGTCAATAGACGCCGAAAAGGCTTTTGACAGGGTAGACTGGAGGTTCCTGTTTAAGACGCTGGAAGAAGTAGGAGTCGGGAGGAGAATGATCCAGTGGATTGGAGCGCTCTATAAAAAACCAAAAGCCAGGATCAGGGTCAACGGAGAACTATCCTCAACATTTAGCTTGGGGAACGGTACACGCCAGGGGTGCCTAATGTCCCCATTGCTGTTTATCCTCTATATAGAACCACTATTGTCGGTAATTAGGAACAATCGAGAGATAAGAGGTTTTATGGCGGCAGATGAGGAGCATAAGGTGGCGGCTTACGCCGATGATTTATTATTATATATAGACTCCCCCAAGACATCGCTACCAAAAGTAATAGAGGTGATAAAAAGATACGGAGAGATATCAAATTTTAAAATAAATAAAGATAAATCTGAGATCCTGGGTATCAATATAGCTAGACAAGAAAAAATAGACCTCCTAAAGAGTTTCCCTTTTAAATGGGTGGAGAAGGGACTAAAATACCTTGGGATCACCTTGGCAACGGACCGGGAGAAACTGTATCAATGGAATTTTATTCCTTTAATTAATGAAACCAGAGAAGCCCTAAATAAACTCTCCCACAGACCACTGTCCTGGTTTGGACGAATCAACACAATAAAAATGGTGATACAACCAAAAATCTTATATAAACTTCAAATGCTACCAATTGAAATCCCGCAGACATTCTTTCAGGTGATCAGGAAGGTGTTAAACAAATTCATGTGGAGAAATAAAAAACCAAGGATAAAACTCTCGATACTAAGTAGAAGGAAAGAAAGGGGGGGACTAGCAGTTCCAGATATTAAAAAATATTACACGGCAAATTTAATTTCACGGGTGATAGAGTGGATAAACCCCACAGACAAGAAATGGGGAAGGATGGAAAACAGGTGGAGTAGGAGTCACCTAGGGAAGGGGGTGTGGATCCCAAAAGGATTGAGAGAACTCGCAGAAGACACAAGTAATTTGACACACACAGTATTAAAAGAGTGGGATAAGCTACTTACACAAATTAAATGGGAATTTAATTCACCATACACGCCACTGAGTGGAACACAGTACTTTGCACTGGGGAAAGAGGAGTGGTTTGGGAAATGGATTAAAACAGACACAAAATTAAAAGATATACTAAGGGGAAGGGAAATAGCGACACTAGAAGAACTAAAAAGTAGGGTAGAATTCCAAGACATCGACGCATGGCGGTACCAGCAACTAAGACAATTTGTCAAAACACTCCCCCAGCCACTAAGAACAGAAAAAGAAGCAACACAATTGGAAAAAATCTGTATGAAAAGTGGTGGAAAAAAAGGGCACGTTGCCAAACTATATAATATGCTAGTAGAACTGGGGAGCGAGGACCGCCCGCCATGCTTCGATAGATGGGAGAAGGAACTGGGACAACAGGTGGGGACAGAAGCGTGGGAAAAGATTACAAAACTTAAGTTTAAATCCGCCACAGATAGTAAAACGTGGGAGATGAATTACAAATGCTTCACAAGATGGTACCTCACCCCGGAGAGAATGTCAAAGATCCAGACAGAACACGGAAAATGGTGCTGGAGAGGTTGCAGAGAAGAGGGAACAATGACACACCTATGGTGGGAATGCAAGGGGATACAGAAATTCTGGGAAGAGATAGTGATGCTGATTAAGGAAATAACTGGAACCGAGATAGTTAGAGCTCCAATGGAATGTCTGTTCCATCTGTCGGATAGACCCATCACACAATACATAAAATCTATAGTACCACACCTGCTGAATGCGGCAAAGGGGTTGATCCCCAGATACTGGCAAAGAACGCAAATACCAACAGTGAGGGAATGGTGCTTAAGAGTAGAAGAGATACGAAATATGGAGTCCCTGAAAATAAGAGCAGAGGATCTAATGGAAGATGAAGGGGAGAAGTGGGAGGGATGGGCAAGTTTTAAGACCTCTGAGACATACTTAAATATAATGATTAGCGGAGAAACAGTTGTCGGAACCTAGGGGGGGGGGATTAGGGGAGTAAAGGGATGGAAGGAAAAAGAAAAGAGAGACGGGACTGTTACTCAAGGAAAGCTAAACATCTAGTCTCCCAATAGAAAGGAAATAAAAGAAGGAAATATAAAATTTGTAAGGCTGAGAAGGGGAGATCGGAGATGATGAGAAGTCTTCCCACGATGACACGATTGAAGTGAAATCATAAAAGGGAAAAGTGGTCGATAAGACACAGACCCAGACGAAACTGATCCGAAAGGAAAAAAAAAAAAAAAAGAATAAAAATCGGACGTATGCAAAAATATCTCTAAAAATCTGGAGGTTTTCCTTTTTTCACTTACAGCTTTCAAAGTTCATAAAAGACCCCCCCCCCCCCCCCCTCAACCATATATTTTCTGAAAGCACATGGCCAGTAGAATAAAAAGAAGGTGCTACTGATTTTTAAGGCACTGCAATATTTGCGCAAATGTTTATCAAAACAATATTTTTACTAAAAATACACTAAAATCATTAACCACCCTGGCGGTATGATTATGTCAGATTTTTGCATCTCAAAGTGTTACTAGACACTTTTAGACATTATTACAGTATACTTTATGCTTCTTCTCTCCCCTCCGACTTCCGACCAGAAGATCTTTCGGGTAGCTCTCGGTTGGTTGTCGGACAGGGAGAGGGAGGCATTAGTGCACCCCATAACATCTGAGGAGGTCCCGAAGGTTATTGGATCATTTCCAAATGGAAAGGCTCTGGGCTTGGATGGACTTCCAATTGAACCATACAAGATATATGGAGATATTTTAGCACCAAAGCTAGTTACGTTATATGCTAGGGGTTTAGCGGATGTGTCACTTCCGAACTCCATGAGATTCACCCATATAACTGTGATTCATAAGGAATCCTAAAGAAATGTGCTCTTCATATAGACCCATAGCACTACTTAATAATGACAAATTTTAACAAAGCTATTTCCTCTTTGAATACAGTCTCTGTTTCATCCATTATATATTCCAATGAGATGGAGTTTATGCCCCATAGAACAGATATTAATCTGCAGAGATTATTTACAAATATGCATACTCAAATGTAGGATCTAGTATAGTGGTCAACCCTTCAGGGCTGCCCTCTCTCTCCGACCCTCTTTGCTGTCGCCATGGAGCCAATAGCGGAGGCGCTTAGAGTTCTTCTATAGAGTTGAGAGGACACCTGGATGTTCGGGTTCATCGCGTTCGGCAGAAATTCGCGAAAAAGTTCAAGTTCAGCACCGAACTTGACTCTAACTTGACCCCAGACACCGAACCCCTTTGAAGTCAATGGTGACCCGAACTTTTGGGCACAAAAATGGTTCTAAAAAAGTCATGGAAGGGGCTGGAGGGTTGCAAAAGGAAGCAAAATGGGGGTAAGAGCAGGACAAGTACCCTGCAAACAAATGTGGATAGCGAAATAACTTAAAATCACATAAAAAAATAAAAATTGGAGGAGGAGGTGGATGTGGAGTAGGAGCCTAGAGGTTGAGGAGGCGGTGACCATGGCGGTGTAGGTGGAAGTGGCGGTGGAGGAGGAGGAGGTAGCCAACACTGTTTTTTGTTTGTTTGTTTTTTTTTTCTAATTGGGGTAGCCCCCAAAATATTGAGACATATTAAAAAAAAAAAAGTATACCAATAGCTGTGTGAGGCCGGTACAAATGGCTATTCTGCACAAGGTACACACAAGTCTTGGGGGATCCATGCCTGGTTCATTTTAATAAACGTTAGCTTGTCCACATTGGCTGTGGACAGGTGGCTGCGCTTGTCTGTGATAACGCCCCCTGCCGTGCTAAATACACGTTCAGAAAATACACTGGCTGCAGGGCAGGCCAGCACCTCCAAGGCATAAAGGGCAAGCTCAGGCCATGTGCCCAATTTGGAGACCCAGAAGTTGAATGGGGCAGACCCATCAGTCAGTACGTGTAGGCGTGTGCACGCATACTGCTCAACCATGTTGCTGAAATGCTGGCTCCTGCTAAGACGTTGCCTATCAGCTGGTGGTGCTGTTTGTTGTGGCGTGCTGCTGACAAAGCTTTTCCACATTTTGGCCATGCTAACCCTGCCTTCTGAGGTGCTGGCAGTGCCACAGCTGTGTTGGCGACCTCTTCCTCCTCCTCCTCTGCCTTCGCCTTGTGCTTCCACTGAGCCCCCGGTGTCATTTGGGAATGCCCTCAGCAGCGTGTCTATCAAGCGTGCTCTTGTAGTTCCTCTCATGCTCCAGTGATGAAATTAAGGACGGCACATTGTCCTTGTAACGGGGATCCAGCAGGGTGGCCACCCAGTAATCAGCACAAGTTAAAATGTGGACAACTCGGCTGTCGTTGAGCAGGCACTGCAGCATGTAGTCGCTTATGTGTGCAAGGCTGCCCAGAGGCAAAGACAAGCTGTCCTCTGTGGGAGATGTATCATCTGTGTCCTCCGTATCCCCCCAGCCATGCTCCAGTGATGCCCACGAGCTGCGTTGGGTGCCATCCTGCTGTAAACATGGTTCCTCCCCCTCCTCATCATCCTCGTCCTCCTCATCCTCCAGAACTGTGCCCTGGCTTGAAATTTTTTTACCTGGCCTATGCTGGTGCAGGAACCCACCCTCCGAACCACTTGTGAATGACTGGCCTGATAACCATGGAAATGTCCCCTCTTCCTCCTCCTCCTGTGCCACATGATCTTCCATCATCACCCGAAATGTTTTTTCAAGGAGACATAGAAGTGGGATAGTAATGCTGAGAACAGCGTCATCGGCACTGGCCATGTTGGTGGAGTACTCTAAACGCTGCAATATGGTACACAGGTCTCGCATGGAGGCAGACTCGGTGGTAAAGTGGTGCTGTTCCACAGAGCAACTGACCCGTGGGTGCTGCAGCTGAAACTCCACCATTGCCTGCTGCTGCTCACACAGTCTCTCCAGCATGTGCAAGGTGGAGTTCCACATTGTGGGCACGTCGCATAGGAGGCAGTGCAGCGCAGACAGGTGAGCAGCAGCAGGGTGAGAATGCCGAAAGCGCGCACAGATGACCAGCATTTTCTGCAGCAGCTCTGACATATCGGGGTAGTTTTTTAGAAATTTCTGCACCACCAAATTCAGCACATGTGCCAGGCAAGGGATGTGCATCAAACCAGCTAGGCCCAGAGCTGCTACGAGATTTTGCCCATTATCGCACACCACCAGGCCGGGCTTGAGGCTCAGTGGCAACTACCACTCATCGGTCTGTTGTTCAATGCCCATCCACAGCTGCTGCGCAGTGTGGGGTTTATCCCCCAAACATATCAGTTTTAAAACAGCCTGCTGTCGTTTCCCCCTGGATGTGCTGAAGTTTGTGGTGAAGGTGTTATGCTGACCGGATAAGGAGGTGGTAGAGGAGGAGGAAGCGGAGTAGGAGGAGGAGGCAACAGGAAGCAAAGAAAAATGCCCTGCAATCCTTGGTGGCGGAAGGACATGTGCCAAACGGCTAGCCGCCTCAGGCCCACCCGCCACTACATTTGCCCAGTGTGCAGTTAGCGAGATATAGCGTTCCTGCCCGTGCTTACTGGTCCACGTATCAGTGGTTATGTGGACCTTGCCACAGATGGCGTTGCGCAGTACACACTTGATCTTGTCCCCAACTTGTTTGTGCAGGGAAGGGAGGGCTCGACTGGAAAAGTAGTGGCGGCTGGAAACCACGTATTGTGGGACAGACACCGCCATCAGGTTTTTAAATCTGTCCGTGTCCAACAGACGGAATGACAGCATTTCAAAGGCCAGGAATTTTGAAATGCTGGCATTCAGGGCCAGGGATTGCGGGGGGGGGGGGTAGGGGGTACCTCCTCTTTCTCTCCAGTGTTTGGGAGATGGAGAGCTGTAAGCTTCCATGGGACCGTGTGGAAATGCTTGGGGACGGTGGCGTTGCTGTCACATCATCTGGCACTGTAGAGGTGGAGGAAGAGGCCGAGGCAGCAGCAGAAGAGGAAGCAGGAGGAGCCAGAGACCTTTCTTTGATGTTGAGGGGCTTATTCCACTGCAGCTCGTGGTTTGCATATAGATGCCTGGTCATGCAGGTTGTGCTCAGGTTTAGAACATTTATGCCTCGCTTCAGGCTCTCATTGCACAGCGTGCAAACCACTCGTGTCTTGTCGTCAGCACATTGTCTGAAGAACTGCCACGCTGGGGAACGCCTTTGAGCTGCCTTTGGTGTGCTAGGTCCCTGGGTGCGGTGGGTAGTAGCAGGCGTACTGTCTAGGGGACGGTCGCTCCACTTTTGCAATCTGCTCCCCTTTTGCTGTGCTGGTGCCTCTGTGCAACCACGCACACATCACTCGCATGACCTTCATTCCATGTGGGGTCTAGGACCTCATCAACCTCCACATCATCTTCCACCCACCCTTCACCACTGCCCTCCTTGTCAGTCTGCACACTGTAGAAAGCCGCAGCAGTTGGCACCTGTGTTTCGTCCTCATCAGAGACGTGCTGCGGGGGTGTTTCCTTGTCCTCATCCTGAAACAGAAGTGGTTGGGCATCGGTGCACTCAATGTCTTCCACTTCTGGGGCAGGGCTACGTGGATGGCTCACGGAATGCACACCAACAGAGTCATCAAAAAGCATAAGAGACTGCTGCATGACTTGGGGCTCAGACTGCTTGGCTGATTTACAAGGGGCTGAGGTGAAAGACAGATGGCCATGGGGTTCAGGTGTCAACTCTGAGCTTTCATCAAAACAATGATTTTTAAATTTTAAAGATGAAGGAACTGGAGGCATTGTCAGCCACCCAACCTACTATCGCCTGTACGTTGTATCACCATTCGTTGAGCGCCATTCGGGCCTACCATATAACGTTGAAGGTTCTGTTGGCTACTCGTCCTCTCCTTGCAACAGGAACTTCACCAAAACCACCAACACCAGCAGAACCAGCAGCAAAACGACCCCAACGTCCCTTATTTGACGCTCTCCTCATTCTGGACGCAAATGTACTATGTAGCACTATTTATTAATACAAAAAAAAAGAATAATAAATTATTATTCTTTTTTTTTGAAAACAGCAATGTAGATGCACTTTTTATTTGTATACAATAAATGTACCGCTCACACCAGCAGCAGGAACCTCTCTCTACTCCACTATGAGATGATTTTAGAATGATAATATGTCCCTCACAGCACCGACAGGAACCTCTCCCTACTCCACTATAAGATACTTTTAGAAAGATAATCTGTCCCTCACAGCACTGACAGGAACCTCTCCCTACTGCAGTATGAGATGATTTTAGAACGATAATATGTACCTCACAGCACAGACAGGAATCTCTCCCTACTCCAGTATGAGTTTATTTTAGAATTATAATATGTCCCTCACAGCACTGACAGGAACCTCTCCCTACTCCACTATGAGATGATTTTAGAACGATAATTAGTCCCTCACAGCACCGACAGGAACCTCTCCCTACTCCACTATGAGATGATTTTAGAATGATAATATATCCCTCACAGCACCAACAGGAACCTGTCCCTACTGCAGTATGGGATGATTTTAGAATGATAATCTATCCCTCACAGCACCAACAGGAACCTCTCCCTACTCCACTATGAGATAATTTTAGAATGAAAATATGTCCCTCACAGCACCGACAGGAACCTCTCCCTACTCCACACTATGAGATGATTTTAGAACGATAATCTGTCCCTCACAGCACCGACAGGAACCTCTCCCTACTCCACTATGAGATGATTTTAGAACGATAAGATGTCCCTCACAGCACCGTCAGGAACCTGTCCCTACTGCAGTATGAGATGATTTTAGAACGATAATATGTCCCTCACAGCACCGACAGGAACCTGTCCCTACTGCAGTATGAGATGATTTTAGAACGATAATATGTCCCTCACAGCACCGACAGGAACCTCTCCCTACTCCACTATGAGATGATTTTAGAATGATAATATGTCCCTCACAGCACTGACAGGAGAATCTCCCTACTCCACTATGAGATGATTTTAGAATGATAATCTGTCCCTCACAGAACCGACAAGAAACTCTTCCTACTCCACTATAAAATGATTTTAGAATGATAATCTGTCCCTCACAGCACCGACAGTAACATGTCCCTACTCCACTATGAGATGATTTTAGAATGATAATATGTCCCTCACAGCACTGACAGGAAAATCTCCCTACTCCACTATGAGATGATTTTAGAATGATAATCTGTCCCTCACAGCACCGACAAGAAACTCTTCCTACTCCACTATAAAATGATTTTAGAATGATAATCTGTCCCTCACAGCACCAACAGTAACATGTCCCTACTCCACTATGAGATGATTTTAGAATGATATGATGTCCCTCACAGCACCGACAGGAACCTCTCCCTACTCCACTATGAGATGATATTAGAACGCTAATCTTTCCCTCACAGCACCAGGAACCTGTACCTAATGCAGTATCAGATGATATTAGAATGCTAATCTTTCCCTCACAGCACCGCCAGGAACCTGTCACTAATGCAGGAAGAGGTGATATTAGAACGCTAATCTTTCCCTCCCAGCACCAGGAACCTGTACCTACTCCAGTATCAGATGGTTTTAGAACGCTAATCTTTCCCTTATAGCACCGCCATGAGCCTGTCTCTAATGCAGGATGAGATGATATTAGAAAGCTAATCTCTCCCTCACAGTGGCGGCAGCATCCTCTCCCTACTGCAGTACAAGATGACGTGACACCCGGCACTACGTGACTCCAGCTCATATAGAGTTTGGTTCACATGATGCACTAGCCAATCATAGCCATGCCATTAGTAGGCATGGCTGTGGTGGCTTCTAAGGGCAAACAAGTGAAACGCTTGTTGATTGGCTGCCCTGCAGCTATTGAAAAGGTGTGAAAGATACACGAATACCGAACCCGGACTTTTTCTCAAATTTCTGGGTTCGGAACACGGACACCCCAAAGTCCGATACGAACCCGAACTTTACAGTCTGAGTTTGCTCAACTCTATTCTTCTAGTATCCGGGGACTCCGGATAGGGGGGTTGGAGGAGAGGGTGGCACTCTATGCGGATGATATTCTGCTATTTTTAAATGATGCAGGGTTCTCATTACAGGGAGCATTGAGCTTGATGGATGAATATGCAGAGATTATGGAACTTAGGGTGAACTGGCCAAAACCCTATTATTTGCTATAGACTCAGAGGCGCCGAATACAGCTAGTCCGGATTTGTCATTACAGTGGGTAACAGAGTTTAAATACTTGGGAGTGGTAATTTCAGGACAGGTTTCTGAATACTTTACTCTAAATATAGCCCCAGTGGTACAAGAGGTTACAATGAGATTGAAAGTATGGGAAACATTACCTTTATCATTACTGGGGTGCATAAATGTAATAAAAATAAAAATCCTACCAAAATGTTTTTATTTATTTAGAAATTCTCCACACTGGCTTGCAAAGCCATTTTTCTCACAATTACATAATATTTTTTCATCCTTTCTGTGGAGAAACCAGACACCTAGATATAAATTATCAACGTTGATGCATCCGATGCAGCAGGGGGGTTTGGCTTTCCCAGATTGC
This sequence comes from Glandirana rugosa, assembly GCA_018402905.1. Classification (NCBI taxonomy): domain Eukaryota; kingdom Metazoa; phylum Chordata; class Amphibia; order Anura; family Ranidae; genus Glandirana; species Glandirana rugosa. The sequence goes on along the minus strand of BLSH010046453.1, from coordinate 142,155 downwards.
CATAAGTATTATCTTGCAGCGCAGCTAGTAACAGCAATAGGATGGCTAAATCCAGATAAGTATAATTCCTCTATAGCTATAGAAGCCTAGGTAGTACAATCAAAAGAGACACTACAGTTTCTTCTATAGCGAGGCCTAAAAGCATCATAATCTGACCCCCTTAATGGCTACCACCATCAGGGCTTGGAAGATGGGATTGACTTATGAAAAATTTCCAGAGCCGACCCTATCTCCTAATACTCCCCTGTGGGGGAACCCTCTGCTTGCTCACTTGGGATCTATTCCAGATCCTGGAATCTGGGTAAAATATGGGATAAAAACAGTTGCTCAAGTGTTACAACAAGATGTGATATCCTATACAAAATTAGAATAGAAATGACAGAATATAGTATTCCAGGAAATTTCTTTTTCCGATACATGCAACTTTCACATGCATTGCAAAGCCAGTTCCCTGGGGGATATCCACAAATTTTTGAGTCGGCCCTGGAAAAGGTAGATATATGCCCATCTTATGAAAATATCCCTGTCGGATATGAAAGGACTTGGGATATCCCACAGTTAGATGAGGAGGAATGGCAGGAGGTATGGAGACAACCCTCTCAAGTTTTAGTTTCTATGTGCTTTTCACACAAGCAGACCGATTGGGTCTGCCTGTCTGTTTTTCAGGTGGGCCCAATCGGACCACGCATTGTTCTCTATGGAGAGGCTTATGTAAATGGACCTGTCATCAGCCTGCTTAGTGGGGATCGCAGACAGATCCCCCACTGAGCAGGTGGATCTGCTTGACAGAGTGCACTCCATGTGAAAGGGGTCTTACCAAGAGAGGCCGGTTCATTAGGGGCACAGGGGAGCCGCCCCCTGCAGGGTGCTGGACTCATATACGTTTGTATCAGTTTTTTTTCAAGCCACATGATTAGTATCTGAGGCTCTAATTGGCTTGAAAGCTTTTGGGCTCAGGGTGCAGTGAACCCAACCACTTTTGACAATAGCGAATCAATATTCGCTATTGTCTTCTGGCTTCTCCTTTCAGCCAATCAGGACAGGAGGCAGATCGGGTTGGCCAGGAGGAGGAGCCAAGGAAGCCATGGAGGGGTGAGTACAGGGGGGGTCATCACCGTGGAGAGGCTGAATGCAGGTGGACCTGGGGGGGATTGCCTGTCCCAAAAAAGTCACTGGGACTTACTATTTTTTTATTATTTTTTTTTACTTTTTACATTTTTACTAAGCCCCCTAAGCCCCAATTTCACCCCACTCCCCCTCTCCCCCTGCGCTCTCAGCATGTCAGATCACTGGAACTCAATGTGGTCAGCAGCTGGAGGTTGCAGGAGGGGAAGGGATGCTGCCGGAGCAGGGATGGATCGGGGATGCGGAGGCCAGTATGGGGGGTGATCTGACTGGTGGGGGGACACATCTGGATCCCCCCAAGCCCCATGCAGCACCTGAAGCTGGCGGGAGTGGAAGAGGAGGGGTATTGGCTTATAATAGTAGCTGTGGGGGATCGAATTTGTGGGGGGGTCAGATCGGGTGAAGGGGGGTAACCAATGCTGGGGGGAAGAAGGGGGTGAAGGAGATCGGAAAGAAGAGTGAGGGAAGTAGTTTTAGATGGAAGGGAGCGGCGGGGGGAGAGGCAGGGGACAGGAAATCATGTTCCACGTACATAGTAGATGAGCCCAATTATGCATAGGAAGGCCTCCCTTATGTATCTGACTCATGGCCCCTGATAGAGCAGACAGGAAGCTTGGGAGTGCAGAATGGTATGAGTGCCTGGCAGGATCGCCATGAGGAGGGCCGCTCCAGAGTTTCTGATAACTCAGTGAGATGCACCAGCAGGATGGAAATCCAAACAGCAAGCAAACAGGAGCTGGATAAGCTGATATCTGGATGTCCCACACAGGAATAAGGAGATAGGCAAACAGCAGACAGGCTTTGCAGGATGTGGAGCACAGGCAACTACAGGCAGGCCGGATAACACTCAGACAGGATGTCCAGGGTCAAGGCGCAGACCGGGTTGGTAACAAGCAGACAGTACACTGTGTGCAGAATTATTAGGCAAATGAGTATTTTGACCACATCATCCTCTTTATGCATGTTGTCTTACTCCAAGCTGTATAGGCTCGAAAGCCTACTACCAATTCTGTTGTACGTATTTCTCCTACTACACCAGTTTTATGAGTAAACGGATTATTAAGACGTGTGTCACATGACAGACGAACAATGGTTGGGCCAGACGCGGAACTGGGACCTGTAGGACAGACTCACAATAGGCCGGACGGACATCAACGGACACGAGGTGTAGGACGTTTCGGACAGACGACAAACGGATAGAGGAATAAGGACACACCCTGTAGGTCTATAGTCGAATAGGTCGAGGACAAACGAACGACAAACCTAAAGGTAGGACGACCACGTAGAGTGACTCAATAGTCTTTGAGACCTCGCCGGGAGGAGTACCGCTAGGACGGTCCGTGA
>BLSH010046453.1:126635-138923 GCA_018402905.1 Glandirana rugosa | reverse complement strand
GAAAAGATCAAAACACTGACAGAATCCGTGGTGGCAGGCTTTTGAGTGTCCTTGCAAAGAAAGGTGGCTATATTGGTCACTGATTTGCTTTTGTTTTGTTTTTGAATGTCAGAAATGTATATTTGTGAATTTTGAGATGTTATATTGGTTTCACTGCTGAAAATAAATAATTGAAATGGGTATATATTTGTTTTTTGTTAAGTTGCCTAATAATTATGCACAGTAATAGTCACCTGCATACACAGATATCCTCCTAAAATAGCTACAACTAAAAACAAACTAAAAACTACTTCCAAAAATATTCAGCTTTGATATTAATGAGTTTTTGGAATCATTGAGAACATGGTTGTTGTTCAATAATAAAATTATTCCTCAAAAATACAACTTGCCTAATAATTCTGCACTCCCTGTATAGTACCAGAGGAGCAGGCAGGATCAAGCTCAAGACAAGCCGGGGTCGGATGCAGACAGAAAAGTCAGAGGCAAGCCGGGTCAATCACAGGAACAGATCACAGTTTCAAGGCACAAATAGCAGGGGTCATGGAGAAGCTGCAGATCAGACAGCACTGGTCTTGTTTGGCTGAGTTTAAATAGCTCATTTGGCCCCCGGAATCGCGCGCCCGCGCATGTGCATTTGCAACTGTAGACGTGCGTCAGCTTGAAGTGAAGCTCTCCTGAAGTGTACTTCCTGACAGGGGGGCGGTCACATTTAGGGTTATTATTTTTGATCAGCGGGTTGTAATTCACTGATCAGAGCTATAGAATTGTTCAGCAGAATATGCTGAACAATTCTGCTATAAGTTTATGGTCATTGAAGTGACCATGAGCTTATAGAAGAGTAAGAAATGAGGTCCATGCGGCATAAGGACATGTCATACTTACATACTCTGTGCAGTGGTTTTGCACAGAGCAGCCCAGATCTTCCTTTTCTCAGGTCCCCTGTTGGCACTCCTGGCCTCTCCCTCCTGCTGAGTGCCCCCACAGCAAGAAGCTTGCTATGGGGGCACCCAAGCTGCTGCTCTGTTTGTCCATTCAGACACAGAGTTGTGGCTTGGCCCCATCCCCTCTCTCTCCTCATTGGCTCACTGACTTTGACAGCAGCAGAAGCCAATGGCGCACGCTGCTGTGTCTCAACCAATCAGGAGGGAGAGTCCCTGGAAATGTCCCTGGATTGAGAGGAAGCTCAGGTAAGTATTGGAGGGCTGAAGGGGGAGCTGCACACAGAAGGTTTTGTTTTATGTTAATGCATAGAAAGCATTAAGATAATAAAATCTTCTGACTTTAGAACCACTTTAAGGGTTCTCAATGGTAGACATATATACAGATCAGGCATCAAGCAAAATAAAGCATTTTAGCTGGTAATGTCTCTTAGAACTAAATTTCATTAGATCTAGGATGATATTGAGTATACAGTATACTCGCATGCCCTTTTCTCTAGTCGTCTGTTCGGGATAGCACTAGAGAGAAGGCTCCTCCTCCAAAGGCAGGAAACACATCATCTTAAATCTATAAAGGGTGGTCACATACTCCTCTTCCCCAGTCTTTTGTGTTTCCTCCCTGGAGGAGGAGGCGGGGATGGAGCTCATCTCCACCCGGAGGGCCGAGGAGGCTTGGGGGGGGCGCAGGCCTCAAGTTCCGGCTGCTGACATTTCAGGAAGGTGGGCCTTCCGCCGCGTCACTTCCAGTTCCGGGGCGCACAGGGTGTGTGGACGCCGGAGCTTTCAGCGGTTGATTTAAATGCCGGCCACATCAAGCAGCGTGCCCGGCTCCCTTTCTGGTTTACCAGTGCAACGGACACGATGTTCAGGAGGAGGAGAGGCCGGCAGTGGCTCCAGCTGGGGTAGGTGGGCACAGAGGTGGCAGGCCTACCAGGCTGGGGATGGGGGTGAGTGATGAATGTCGGGTGTGCTAGCCAGTGGGTTAGGAGTACCCGGGGAGCCTCCACCCCCCCTTAATTGTTGCTGGACCCTGGCAGAGGCCTTGTGAGTCCGGAGGTTGGCTGAGGGTGGGGGATGCACAATGGTGAGGTGACGGTGACCTTTTTTGTGTGAGCCAGGTACTGACGACAGGTTCCCTGTCCCTCTTTTGTCTTCTCTTCCCACTCCTTAGTCTCAGCCTAAAGAAGCAGAGAAGTCAGGGGAGAAGAAGAGGTGCCCATCCTGTGCTACTAAACTTAAAGAGGGATGGAGCAAGCCACTTTGAAAACCATGCATAGACAAGTTGGTGTACAAAGAGTCAACGGAGGCATGCAAGGATTTGATTTCTGGAGTTCAGAAGGAGATGAAAGCAATCAAGTCTATGCTATCAAACCTGGAGACCCCAAAACAGCCAGTGGAAACACCTCCAGTTTCTGCCCCAGATGAGGATGAGGAAATGGGGGTGAAGAGCCTGGATTCCCTTGAGGAACTGAGTATAGCAGATTCCTCTAAGTATGCTCCAGATCAGGAATCAAGGTCGCCCAGATACAAGCTCTATCTGGAGGAGGTAGAGGCCTTGTTGGGCATAATTTACAAACTTTGGGGATTAAAGAGGAGCAGGCAGTTCTATCTCTGCATGACCAGATGTACCAGACCTTGAAGGAGGAACAAGTTAGGGTCTTTCCGGTCCATGACACATTGTTGGACACTATCAAAAAGGAATGGGTAGAGACAGAGAAAAAGCTTTTTCCCCCAAGAGTTTAAAGAGGAGATTCCCCTTTAGTGAGGGTCCCTCCTGTGTATGAACTGGATAAACTACAGTCGCATCTAGAGAAAGGTACCCCGCGTAAGGATATCCTAGACTCCCTGCCCATGCTACAGAAAGCAGCGAGTTATATGGCGGACACGTCGGTGGAAGCTATTAAGCTTTCGGCCAGGACAGCAGCACTCATGAATTCTTCACGCAGGGCATTGCAGTTAAAGTCTTGGTCAGGGGATCCGGCCTCAAAAATAAGGCTCTGTGTCGTCCCTTTTGAGAGGGACCTTTTATTCGGTCAGGACTTGGAGAAGGTCCTAGACCGAACTGTGGATAAGAAAAAAACTTTCCCGGTCAAAAGCAAAAAAACCCCAGTAAGGCGTTTTTTTCGTCCCCAAAGGTCACAGGGGCAAGCCTCTAAAATGCCAGTTACAAAAAAGCAGTGGGGGAAGGGGAAGCAAAGAGGAAGTGTCCTCCTTTCCTCTCCTAAGAAAACCCCAAAGTCCTAGTGACTCCATTCCGGTGAGCGGATAATCTGGGAGGGTTATCAGATTCAATTGAAAGGGTCACTACCCACAAGGGTGTTGGTGACTTCCCCTCCCAAAGGCCCCCAGAAGGTATCAGCCCTGTGGGTGCAGATTGCTGACTTGATAGATCAGCGAGTACTGGTCCCGGTTCCTCAAGAAGAGATAAACCAGGGTTTTTACTTGCACGTTTTCATAGTCCGAAAACTGTCCAGCAAGTTCCGCCTTATATTAAATCTACAAACTCTGAACAAGTTGGTGATTTACAAAAGCTTCTGGATGGAAATGATCTGGATTGTAAAAACTATTCTTTCCCCGGATTGCTTCATGGTGTCCCTCGATTTGAGGGATCCTTACTTGCACGTCCGCATCCATGAGGAGTCACAAAAACTGTTGAGAATTGTGATCAGATAGGGGAAGTAAGTTCACCACCTGCAGTTTAGAGAGCTGCCTTTTGGCCTGTCATCCTCCCCCAGGATCTTTACACAAATCCTGGCAGAGGCACTGGTTCCCCTGTGACTAAAGGGGATAGCCATCATCCCATACTTGGCCGACCTTATTTTTTGCCCCCTCCGGGCACGAGTTGTGGGAGGACCTGCAAACGGCCGCTACCTTCCTGGAAAGTCTGGGGGGGCTGTTAAACAGGGGAAAATCAAACCTTGTGCAAGTCCAGACTCTTCGTTACCTAGGATTCATGGTGAATTCAGTAGACCAAAAGATCTACCTTACAGAGGAAAAGGTAGAGAAGGTGAAGGCCACAGCAGCATCCTTTCAGACCAACCTGGTGTTGTCAATTAGGACATCCATGTCAGGATTGGGTCTCCTGGTGGGCAAGGTCTCACTACAGGCCAAAATCCTGAGAAGTTGGGATGGGACACAGCAGTCTTTGGACAAAACCTTCTGCCTGTCCACAGAGGCAAAAAGGTCACTGTGGTGGTGGATAGACAAAATAAATCTAGTCCAAGGTCTTCCATGGTCCTTTCCGGTATCCATAAGGATCACCACAGATGCCAGTATCTGGGGAAGGGGAGCCCATTGGGGACCCAAGGTAGTGCAAGGACGTTGGTCCGATGCAGAGTCCAAAAGATCAGCAATTTGAGAAGCCCTAAGATTTTTCTCCACAGAACTGAAAGGTCACCATGTGCATGTCCTCTCAGACAGTATATTGGCAGTCTCGTATGTCAACAAACAGGGAGGCACCTGGCATTTTCTGAGTCAGCATCAGGTTCTAGAATCCGAGTGGCCCCCGAACAGAGAGGTTTTCCAGCAGTTGGTGACAAAATGGGGCTGCCCGGAGGTGGACTTGTTTGCCAGCAGGGAAAATGCCAAACTCCCAAAGTACTTCTCGTTGGCAAGGGACAGGAGAGCTCGGGGGATAGACACTCTAGCCTAAGAGTGGTCATATGACCTGTGTTACACCTTTACCCTGTTCAAACGTACTCCCTGGGTGATAAGAAAATTTCTGCAGAAGCGCACCACCATGATTATGGTGGTCCCGCATTGGCCACGGAGACCACGGTTCTCCATGCTGCTGTGCTTGGCGGTGGAACCTCCCATAATGTTGCCAGAAAGAGAAGACCTGCTTTCACCTGGTCTGGTTCTGATGTCAAAGATTCAGAGTCTGAGATTGTCAGCTTGGTATCTGTGGAAAGTTTCCTGAAAGCGAAGGGGCTCTCGGATAGAGTTGTGGACACTATTCTTTCCTGTAGAAAGCAGGTCACTCAGGCTATTTATTCCAAGTATTGGAATGTCTTTAGTTTTTGGTTGAACACCAAGAAGATGTCGGCAGGGATCCCAGCCGTCTTGGAAATTTTGCAGGAGGGAGGATCAAGGTCTTGCCATCAGTACTTTAAAGGTCCAAGTGGTGGCCTTCTTTGTTTTTTCGGAACAGCCCCTGGCTTTAGACCCGCTAATCAGCAGGTTCTTCAAGGGGCTGGCATGATTTAGACCTGTTCCATTCAGAGTCCTTCCTAAATGGGACCCGACAATGGTATTACAGGGATGGATAATACTGTCCCAGGAGGGAGAACTGTCATTGAGGTTGGCAACGCTCAAAACAGCTTTTTTGGTAGCAATTTCGACAGACAGGCGGGTTAGTGAACTGCAGGCGCTCTCTATAAAAGAGCCCTTTCTGCAGATTTTTGATGATAAGTAAATGATGCGCACGGACCCGGGGTTCCTACCCAAGGTGGCATCCAACTTCCATAGGTTGCAGGAGATTGTCTTGCCTTCTTTCTCTGTGTCTCCAACTAATCAAAAAGAAGCAGAATTCCACCGCCTGGACGTAAGGGCTTGTGTCTTGTGATACTTTGATTTTCTAACTTCCTTAGATAAATCTAACGTTCTATTTGTGCTGCACGCTGGTAAGAAAATGGGATCCCAGGCTTCAAAAAACACAATCACTGGATGGATAAAGCAAGCAATTGTGGAGGCATGCAAGGCCTTGGGAAAAGAGTGCCCTTTTTCCCACATTGCCCATTCCACATGGGCATTATCTGTTTCCTGGGCTAAGCAAGCTGGGGTGAACAAATTTGTCGAGCTGCGACGTGGTGAAGCTACTCAACATTTATCAAACATTATAGATTGCACCTTATCTCTGCACAACATCAGGCGTTTGGGAGAAAGGTCTTCCAGGCCGTAGCCCCCCCTCTAATCTGGTAAGTTCTCATTGATCCTCTCTAGTGCTGTTCTGGACAGACGACTAGAGTAATGAGTCAGACTTACCCATAACTCGGTTTCTAGTCGTCCAGGACAGCAGGGATTCCCTCCCTATATGCTGTTGTAACTTTGGACGAGTGTTTTGTTTTCTATCAGAAGCTGTTTTCCGGGGGGAGTTCTTGGATAAAAGACTGGGGAAGAGGAGTATGTGACCACCCATCATGGGTTTAAGATGATGTGTTTCCTGCCTTCGTTGGAGGAGCCTTATCTCTAGTCCTGTTCTAGATGACTGCTAGAAACCGAGTTACCGGTAAGTCTAACTCTGTTTTTTTTTCTTCTCACCGCCAAGAGTAGCCTTGGACCCAGGGGTGGACTGACAACTCATGGGGCCCCCCAAGCAATAGGAGATCATGAGGTCCCCTGTGTCCCCACCCACATTCAAGCCACACCCACACATAGCTCCACCTACATATTGCACACACTACATTACAAGCATTCGTGGCAGCTATCCTCCACATAGAAGGCCCCATTAGCAAACTATAGAAGCTTTGGGCCCTCATGTTCAGGAATGGGCCAATGCCCAATTCTTTCTACAGTTTAGGCTCATGAAGATTCCCCTTGGCATAGCTGCAAAGCCACCAAACACCCAACAGGTTCAAAGGTGGTGGCCATCTTAGACCCTGTCAGTTGCCCAATGGCTTCCCAAACATGCCTCCAGGAACCTCTGAGAGCCTGATCATTTGGTTATTGTAGTTTAGCTGCATAGAGGGGGCATTTGATTATCTATTGCAGCATAGCCTGCATGGAAGTTCCCGGCTTCTGCAGAAGCTTATGGGCCAGGGATGAACATACAGGGGTCACAGGGGAAGCCCCATGCTTCAGGAGGCCCGTGCAGCCCCCTGTACCCCTGGATAGGAGGAACAGTGGCATATAGAGGAATGGCCGCCTTTCCTCCTCCCCCTCCGGCAGACATTCAGCAACTTCAGGAGGAAAATGGAGGGCCTCCCTATTCCTGTTATGCTGCCCTCACGCCCCCTGTGCTCTCGGCCCCCCTGCAGCACTGCCAGGTTCCCCCCTCCCCTCTCCCGCTTGCTGTTGTGGGGGATGTCAGGATGGAGAGTGGGGAAGGGGCCAGTGTGCTGGCCCCTTCCTTGTCTTACATCACATGCTGAAGACATCACTATGTACAGACACTGCTCAATGATCAGAGCTCTGCAACAAGTAGAGGTGACATAACAGAGCCTCTTATGGGGCCCCCTGCTGGCCGCAGGCCCTCAGGCAGTGCCTGAGTGCACGAATGCTCAGTCCGCCCCTGCTTGGACCCATCATCTTTACCGTATGTATGTTCAGCAAAAGAAAATGCTAGGTCTCTTCAAGACAAGAGTTAATTTCACATTTATCCTTGCAAGGTTGGATCAGCTGCCACCCTCAAATTTCTTGTAGCTGCACCAATGGTAAAGACATATTTTTAAGTAGCTAAATGCTCTACCTTTATTTTCCTATCTAAAACTCTAATTAACAGGGTGATTTTTTACAACTCAGGATGATGTTTACATTATACACAGCTAACATTTGAAATCCCAGCGCTCATTGCATTTGTGAGTCATAAAGGACTGGAATCCCTCAATGTGAACCTGCTTCTGGCATGATTTTTAACTATGGAAAAAAGCTATACTGAAGGCAGCTATTTAAGTTTCAAGTAAAAAAGATTTCATTGCTTTAATCACTGCCTATTGCAATGTCATGATTTTTAGCTTTCTACTCTGCTTTGATCTATTTATTTAATACTGCCAGTTCTGTGTCTCTCCAGAATTTGATCTGTGCATGTTGTAAATGGAAGAAGCAGTAGAAATTCTTTCAGTTGAGTGAAACATATATTTGAAATCTTCTGCCTTTCAGCACATATTATAACCTTTTTTTTCTCCTTGCTGACTTTTCGCTGATTAATACTGTACTATGGCCAAAATTAAAATGTTAATGCTGGCCGCAGGGAACAAAGGTGTTAGTTTAAGTGCTTAGAAGATTCAAATATCTAATACAGTATTCATTTTTTAAAAAGGAAAGCTTGGACATTTTTAGGCAACCCCACCATCCAAGCCCTTCCACAAAATTGACCCATGCATATGCACAAAGATGTATCTCCTGTTTCTTAAAGTGTATCTAAAGATAAAAATGTCTTCTATAGACTGATGAGGGGATTTAAACCTTTGTCAGATTTTTATAGCTTAAACACCAAAAACAGCTCTCCTTAAACACTTGGGTGTTGATTTACTAAAGGCAAATAGATTGCTTAACCACTTCCCTACCACCGTATGCAGAATGATGGCCGGGAAGTGGTTGCATTATCCTGACTGGGCGTCAAATGATGTCCAGCAGGACAACAAGATGGTGCGCGCGCAGGGTGCGCGCGCAGGGTGCACAGCGTGGCGATCAGCTTTGGGGTGTGTCAGTCTGACACACCACATCTCCGATTTAGGTAAAGAGCTTCTGTCAGAAGCTCTTTACCGTGTGATCAGCCGTGACCAATCATGGCTGATCACAGTGTAAACAGAAAGAGCCTTGTATAAGCTTTTCCTCTACTCACATCTGCATATCTGATTGTTTATCAGTCCAGCCCCCCTAGGATCACCACCAGGAGCCCACCCAAGACCACCAGGGAGCCCACCCAAGACCACCAGGTAAGGGGCACACAATTTGCAATAGGGATGGCATTGTGCCCATCTATGATGCCTGCCAGTGCCTCCTTGTAACTGCTGCCTATCAGTGCCATCTATCAGTGCCGCCTATCAGTGCCCATCAGTGCCCACCATTGCCACCCATCAGTGCCCACCAGTGCCACCCATCAGTGCCACTCAATGCCACCTATCAGTGCCCATTGCCACCTATCAGTGTCCATTAGCGCCACTTATCAGTGCTCATCAGTGCTGCATATCAGTGCCACCTATCAATGCCCATCAGTGCTCCATATAAGTGCTTCATCATCAGTGCCGCCTCATCAGTTCCCATCAGTGCCCATTAGTGAAGGAGAAAACATGCTTACTTACAAAGTTTTGTGACGGAAAAAAATAAAACATTTTTTTTTTCAAAATTTTCTGTATTTTTTTTTGACTGTAGTGCAAAAAATAAAAACCCCAGAGGTGATCAAATACCACCAAAATAAATCTCTAATTGTGGGGAAAAAAATGATAAAAATTTTGTTTGGGTACAGCGTCATTCAAAATGTGACAGCGCTGAAAGCCGAAAACTGGTCTGGACGGGAAGGGGGTAAGTGCATGGTATTGAAGTGGTTAATTTGCAAAGGGATTTGCATACTGCAAGGGACTTTTCCCCAGAGCTTAGTGAATGAGGTGAAGCTCTGCTGACTTTCAGCATCCAATCATGTGCAAACAAAATTTTTTTTTTTTATTTTCTTTTTTTTTTCACACTCAAAATTGTATTGTATGATGAAAAAGGTAACACGTTTACACAGTAAAAACATCAAATGCAGTCTTACATTTGTTTACAGTTGCTATGTATTCACATGTATTGTAATAATAATAACAATAACAGTAAGCATAATAGGTGATAACATGTTTAGTAACCTTTTATGGGGAGGGTAGAGTTATAGGGTATAGTTTAAGGGTAGGATTAAAGCAAAATATGTGTATGATAGTGAGTAAAATAAAAGTAAAATTTAAAGTATAAATTAAAGTAACATTGAAATTGATGACCTAATAATATAGATAATTTGTTGTTAATGGGACTTTTGGATGTTGTCTCAATAAAGAAATCTCACGTGGGATGGATGGATAATGTTTCACTGCAGCAGATGTGTGTTGGTCAGATTGAGTGAATAGTCACCAGTGTTTCCAAATTTTATTAAATTTGGCAGTAGATTCTTTTTGAATTGATCAATCAAATTGTCCCTAGAGGGTATTATTAACTTATTTATTTTTATATATTTTCTGTTTTTTAAACGCAGGATTCATGTATGGTGTATTCAGATATTTTTAATAAGATCTTCACCTATTTGAAGGAGCTAGCACACTTATTAGCTTCAATTTCAGTAGATTAGCTAATTATGAACGGTGGTCAAGGTTTGCGAATAGCTTAGTTTCCCTTCATTGAATTGTTTTTCTCACAATCCTGCGAGCTGTTCTGTCTGATATTTTTCTTGGTCTTCCAGATCTTGCTTTAACTTCCACTGTTCCTGATGACTGCCATTTCTTAATTACATTCCGAACAGAGGATATTGACATCTGAAAACGCTTTGCTATCTTCTTATAGCCTTCTCCAGCTTTGTGAGCGTCAACTATTTTCAGTTTCAGGTTTCTAGACAACTGCTTAGAAGATCCCATGGTGCTGATTGTTGGGGCAAGGTCAAATGAGTCTGGGCATTTAAAACCTTTGAGATTGACATCACCTGGTCTTCCGAGGCGATGATTGAGAACAATCCATGACACTGGCAGGTCTCAGCCTTGCAAAGGGGGCAGTGGATGCTATAAATTCTGCAGGGTGCCCAAACTTTTGAAGACACCATTTTTTTTGTTTTCTGTAATTTTGAAAGTGTCAATGATGGAAAGAAAATCTAACTTTTGTTGACATATTATAAGAATGTCTAATCTGTAATTGGATGCCTTTTGGAGATTTTTCCATCTTTCCTTAGCTTCTTTATGCACAATAATACAAATTTTTACCTGGGGTGCCCAAACTTTCGATCCCCACTGTAGCAATATTTAGTTTCTCTTTATCCACATGCTCATGTTGGAATCATACCTAATTGTGATGAATACCCGCCATCCAGGAGAACTTAACCCCTGGATGGAAAGCACGATTAGAACCACTAAGGGTCGCTTGGGGAGGTGAGCACATAAGTAGACTAGAGGAGGGCTCACAGCACTGTCAAGATCACCCTGCTTATATTGCAGACTTTTTATATTAATTTTGTATTAATTTAGATGCACTGTGTGTTATCACAATAATGGACTATTAGTTTGGTGTAATTAGTTCTGGACTTTATATATAGAGTATCATTTATTAGTTATTTTCTTCAATAGAAGGTTGATATATTTATTGCTGCACAATTGAATCATTGTGTTAATTTAGCCACAGGGTGCCAGTATACATATTATCTAATATATCAGTATATATTGGATTCATTCATGGACTAATTGGTCTCATCTTAGCTTCTGTACTTTGTAGCTATTTTTGTACGCTGGAGGTACAGTTTGGCCCCAGTTTTTTTCTATTGTATCCATAAACATTTTTACCGTATGTTTTGCTCCATAAGATGCACCAGGCCATAAGATGCACCTACAGTATCTCACAAAAGTGAGTACACCCCTCACATTTTTGTAAATATTTTATTATATCTTTTCATATGACAACACTGAAGAAATGACATACATGCTACAATGTAAAGAAGTGAGTGTACAGCTTGTATAACAGTGTCAATTTGCTGTCCCCTCAAAATAACTCAACACACAGCCATTAGTGTCTAAACCGCAGGCAACAAAATTGAGAACAAGTGAAAATGTCCAAATTGGGATCAAAGTGTAAATTTTTTATGTGGTCACCATTATTTTCCAGCACTGCCTTAACCCTCTTGGGCATGGAGTTCACCAGAGCTTCACAGGTTGCCATTGGAGTCCTCTTCCACTCCTCCATGATGACATCATGGAGCTGGTGGATGTTAGAGATCTTGCGCTCCTCCACCTTCTGCTTGAGGATGCCCCACATATGTTCAATAGGGTTTAGGTCTGAAGACATGCTTGGCCAGTCCATCACCTTTAACCTCAGGTTCTTTAGCAAGGCAGTGGTCATCTTGGAGGTGTTTGGGGTCATTATTATGTTGGAATACTGCCCTGCAGCCCAGTCTCTGAAAGGAGGGGATCATGCTCTGCTTCAGTATGTCATAGTACATGTTGACATTCATGGTTCCCTTAATGAATTGTAGCTCCCCGGTGCTGGCAGCATTCATGCAGTCCCTGTCCACTACACTCCCAACACCATGCATGACTGTAGGCAAGACACACTTGTCTTTGTACTCCTCACCTGGTTGCCGCCACATACGCTTGACACCATCTGAACCAAATAAGTTTATCTTGGTCTCATCAGACCACAGGAACCAAGTCTACCACAGTTCGCATACACCGCCGTTGGTCCACTCCTCATGTTTCTGTTCACACAGAACGGATGTCAGTACGTACCACAACCCTCACATCACCTGTCCCTGACGTACTTACGACGGTCGTGGCCCCTCGATGTTAAGTAATTCCCTTGGTACTTACAGTTGTACATGATACTGTATGACTTCGTCTCGTACTAGGGGAGGAAAGTCTCTGACCCGACGTCCCGTCATAAGGTTGTATTATTACTGGGGTTTGTGGAGGTTCTACTGGTGACGGAACGATTTCTTGGACTCCAATTTCCACTACCTGACCGGTTCGTACAG
>BLSH010046453.1:88220-102506 GCA_018402905.1 Glandirana rugosa | reverse complement strand
CCCTATACCAGTATGAGATGATTTTATAACGGTAATCTGTCCCTCACGCCAGCAGCAGGAACCTCTCCCTATACCAGTATGAGATGATTTTATAACGTCAATCTGTCCCACACACAAGCAGCAGGAACCTCTCACTATACTAGTATAAGATTATTTTAATAACGGTAATCTGTCCTTCACACTAGCAGCAGGAACCTCTCCTTTTAGCAGTATGAGATGATTTTATAACGCTAATCTGTCCCTCACACCAGCAGCAGGAAACTCTCCCTATACCAGGATGAGATGATTTTATAATGGTAATCTGTCCCTCACACCAGCAGCAGGAACCTCTCCCTATACCAGTATGAGATGATTTTATAATGCTAATCTGTCCACCACCCCAGCAGCAGGAACCTCTCCCTATACTAGTATGAGATGATTTTAGAACGGTAATCTGTCCCTCACAACGGCAGCAGTAACCTCTCCCTATACCAGTATGAGATGATTTTATAACGGTAATCTGTCCCTCACACCAGCAGCAGGAACCTCTCCCTATACCAGTAGGAGATGATTTTATAATGGTAATCTGTCCCTCACACCAGCAGCAGGAACCTCTCCCTATACCAGTATGAGATGATTTTATAACGCTAATCTGTCCCTAACACCAGCAGCAGGAACCTCTCACTATACTAGTATGAGATGATTTCATAACGCTAATCTGTCCCTCACACCAGCAGCAGGAACCTCTCACTATACCAGTATGAGATGATTTTAGAATGCTAATCTGTCCCTCACACCAGTGGCAGGAACCTCTCCCTATACCAGTATGAGATGATTTTATAACGGTAATCTGTCCCTCACACCAGCAACAGGAACCTCTCCCTATACCAGTATGAGATGATTTTATAACGGTAATCTGTCCCTCACGCCAGCAGCAGGAACCTCTCCCTATACCAGTATGAGATGATTTTATAACGTCAATCTGTCCCACACACAAGCAGCAGGAACCTCTCACTATACTAGTATAAGATTATTTTAATAACGGTAATCTGTCCTTCACACTAGCAGCAGGAACCTCTCCCTATACCAGTATGAGATGATTTTATAACGCTAATCTGTCCCTCACACCAGCAGCAGGAAACTCTCCCTATACCAGGATGAGATGATTTTATAATGGTAATCTGTCCCTCACAGCGCCGCAGCATTCTCTTCCTACAGTAGCCTGAGAGCATGTGACCTTCAGTGCTACGTGACTCCAGCTCATATCGAGGCTGGGTCACATGATGCACTAGCCAATCACAGCCATGCCATTAGTAGGCATGGCTGTGAGGGCTTCTAAGGGCAAACAAGTGAAATGCTTGTTGATTGACTGCCCTGCAGCTATTCAAAAGGTGCGAAAAAATACCCAAACCCCTAAACCAAACCCAGACTTTTTCTCAAATGTCCGTGTTCGGGTTCGAGACACGGACACCCTAAAGACCGGTATGAACCCAAACGTTACAGTTCGCCCGACTCTACTTACAGGCCTTGTGGTAAGAATCTAGTGAAGGGCCTAACAACGGGTGCTGCCGAGACAGAAGCCAAGGAACTAAGGAAGAGTTCTAAGCTGCTGTGGTGAATGAGATTGTTCAAGATAGACCCAACACTTGGTATCGTTATGTACATTCCAGTCAACTATGCAAGTTAGTACACAGGCTTGGTGGTATCAATATAAGTCAGGAAGACCTATGCCTCCTCTGGATTTCTGAAGTGTAAGATAGGAATATTTAATCCTGGGGGGCTTGCTTTGCCAGATAAAAGTTGAGAAATCTGTTTGAAGTTATTAAAGAACAATAAGGGGAGGCTTCTAGGTATGGTCTGCATAAAGTAAAGAAATCTGTGAAGTACTATCATTTTAACAGGGGCTGCTCTACCACACCAGGAAACCCTTAAATGAGCGCAGTGCAGCCTCCAGAGCAGCCTGAACATTTTTAGGGTATAAGTCAGATAGCTTAGTAGGTACTTGTATATGAATGCCCACTCAAAAAGAAGATTCTAGCAAAATGTAAGAAAAATTGTTTTTTGTTGCAAAATTATCGCTCTTTTTTGTTTATAGCGGTGATCAAAAATGAAGCAAAGGTGATCAAATACCACCAAAAGAAAGCTCTATTTGTGGGAAAAAATGGACGCAAATTTTGCACGACCGCGCAATTGTCAGTTAAATCGACACAGTGCTGAATCGCAAAAAGTGCCCTGGTGCTAAAGTGTGAAATCCTTCCGGGGCTGAAGTGGTTAAAAACGATGTCTCTTCATGAACGATGTGCCCCTCACCTTCACTAACCTGCATATACCCCTCCCTAACTCCCTAACTTATATTGGATTTTGTATCAATTTACTGAACTTAAAGTTAACTTTTCCGAGTCCCTAGCTCTGAACATTACCCTCTCTCCTGCCAAAGTATCCCATATTTGCACATATTTACCTTTCCCTAGGACATCCTTGACAATGGATTATCTGGTGGTAAAGCTTACTCCATATTACTCCCCCTTGTTTACCTCAAACTACCACTCTTTGCTTCATACCCTATTAGCCCTCTTGCAAACCTGGAATTCCCTTGCCTGCATAGGGCTTTTCATTTTTAATTTCACTTGCAAACCCTTTCCATATGGGTCCCATCCCGTTACTTATGCTTGCTCCAATGTTGAATTCACATTTATATGGGCACCTGAATGCCCTAGAATGGCCTACAATACTCTCTGCATACATAAATTACAAGCAGGACTTAACATACCCCCTGGGGTTTTTGTCTGGAGGTCCCAAACTGTGATCTTGTGTCAGTCTCTGCACTACTTTGGCTTTCCTACTCTGCATGACTCCCCTCACTGAGGATGCAGTCTGGTACTCCAGCAAACTCATACCCCTTTTAATGATCACTTACAATCCTCTTTTCCCACCGGGGATGGATGACCCCTGCTCCTTTGCCTTTTGAACTACAAATGGATTTTCACACATCCATCACTATCTCAGTTTCCAACATTTCTCCTCTTGGTTTGACCTACAAGAACATGAAATTGTCCAGATTCTGGCAGATTCTTTAAATTCAAACACTGGATCATATCCCTTGTCCATACAAAGTCTGTTTTCCAACACATCCTGTTACACACACCAGGCTGTTCTTAACTTAATACTCCCATTTCCTTTATGGGGCTTTGGGAACAAGACCTTAAATGATAAATAATTTTTTAGGACTTTAAGAGAGTTAACCAGTTCCCGACCAGCCACTGTCATTATACTGCGGAAGGTTGGCTCTCCTGCGGGAATCGCTGTAGCCATATGACGGCTCGCACATGCGAGATGGTGGGCAGGCACGAGCTGCCTGTGGTGCATGCTCGCACCCGCTGCATGCTGCTGGAGCTTGCCCATGGGTCGGATAGACTCAATGTTTGTTGGCGACCCGCGATCGCCTTGTACAAAGGCAGAAAGGGGACCTGCCTATGTAAATACTGTTCCCAGTGATCGGGAGCAGCGATCTCTGTTATGTCCCAGTAACTCCCCTCCCCCCCTACAGTTACAACACACCTAGGGAAAACAGGTAACCCCTTGATCTCCCCCTACTTTTAATCCCTTCTCTGCCAGTGTCATTTTTATATTGATCAGCGTATTTTCATAGCACTGATCAATTTAATAATGTCATAGGTCCCCAAAAAGTGTCAGCCACAATGTTGCAGTTATGCTAAAAATCGCAGTTTGCTGCCATTACTAGTAAAAACAATTGAAAAAATAAAAGTCCCTAAATCTATCCCTTAGTTTGTAGACATGATAACTTTTGCACAAACCAATCAATATATTGCGATTTTTTTTTCACAAAAATTATGTAGAAGAATATATATCGGCCTAAACTGATGAATACATTTGTTTTTTGGGGGGGGTTGGATATGTATTATAGCAGAAAGTACTTTTTTTTCAGAATTGTCGCTCTTCTTTTGTTTATAGCACAAACAATAAAACCTGCAGAGGTGATCAAATACCACCATAAGAAAGCTCTATTTGTGGGGAAAAAAAGGACGTCAATTTTGTTTGGATACAACGTTGCACAACTGTGCAATTGTCAGTTAAAGCGACGCAGTGCTGTATCGCAAAAAGTGTCCTGGAGATTAAGGGGGAAAATCCTTCCAGAGCTGAAGTGGTTAATTGCTTTTTCAACACCACTACATTTGAATCCATTTAAAATGATCTGTTTCATTGGTACTGCGTACCAGCACAAATAATGAAAGCCCTCCTGACCTTTGATGAGAGATGCTTCAGAGGCTAAAAAGAGGCTGTCCCCGCAGATTTAAACTTTGGTTATCTCAATTTTTATCTCAACCTGATGATTCTGCAAATAATTAACTCAAGGAAATATGCAGAAGCAAAAAGTGGAATGTGAAATAAAACCCTCTTTTAAATACAAGCTGCAAATATGACTTGTGTATATTTAATGTACAATAAAGGGGCATGTTTGGTTCTGTATGTGATCACATAAGTGGCCTTTCAATTACACTGTCTAATTCCTGCACTTCATATCCAGTACTTTAGCCACCAGTCTCTCCTTACTATACTGACTGTGTCAAAGTCCTGTCTTGTTTATTTTAATAGGAACATCTTTTCACATAGGAATTCAACAGAAACAGGGCTGTGTGCAGGTTTACATTTAATAAGTTTTCTGATGAACGCAGATGTCAGGTGCTAAAGAAACACCAAAAACTTTTTCCAGATATAAGCGTGATCATCAAAAGGCCTCTGTAGGCATAAGAACATGATGTAGAGATCCCATTTCACTTCTGGGGTAGAGATGGTTACTAGGGGTGGGCCAAACCCTGGTTCAGTTCGCACCAGAACTTGTGAACAGGCAAAAAAATTGTGCGAACACGCGAACCCTATTAAAATCAATGGGACTGGAATATGAAAAATCAAAAGTGCTCATTTTAAATGCTTATATGCAAGTTATTGCCATAAAAAGTGTACGGGGACCTGGGTCCTGCCCTAGGGGACATGCATAAATGCAAAAAAAAGTTTTTTAAGTCAATCGTTTTTTCAGGAGCAATGATTTTAACCACTACCCTACCGCCGTATTCAATGATGGCCGGGAAGTGGTTGAGTTATCCTGATTGGACGTCATGTGACATCCAGCAGGATAACATGCCGGCGCGTGCCGATCGGTGGTGTGGGGGATCAGTGTGACCCCCCGCAGTACCAATCTCGGTAAACTGCTTCCATCGGAAGCACTTTACCATGTGATCAGCCGTGACCAATCACGGCTGGTCACAGTGTAAACAGTAAGAGCCGTTTATCTGCTTTTCCTGTACTCGGGCCTGCAGACCTGAGCAGTGGAGAGCCGATCAGCTGCTCTCCTGACAGGGGGGTCTGTGCTGATTGTTTATCAGTGCAGCCCCCCCTCGGATCACCACCACCACCAGGGAGCCTGCCCAGGGACCACCAGGGATGTGCCCACCCAGGACCACCAGGGAGCCAACCAGGGACCAACAGGGAGCCGATCAGGACCACTGGGGAGACCACCCTAGACCATCTGTTAAGGGGCACAGTGCCCAATATGGATGGCACTCAGTGCCACATTCAGATGCCACCCTAGACCACCAGGGAGTGGCTCCTATCAGTGCATCTGCCCACCAGTGCCAGTGCCCCTATCAGTGCGTACTGTGCCAAGCAGTACTGCCTCATCAGTGCCCGTCAGTGATGGAGAAAATGTACTTATTTACAAAGTTTTGTGACAGAAACAGAAAAACATTTTTTTTGGCCCTTTTTTATTTTTAGTGCAAAAAATAAAACCTGCAGAGGTGACCAAATGCCACCAAAAGAGAGCTCTATTTGTGGGAACAAAATGATAAAAAAAATTTACAGCATCGCATGACCGCGCAATTGTCATTTAAAGTTCAGCAGCACTGAAAGCTGAAAATTGATCTGGTAGGAAAGTGTTCTAAGTGCATGGTATTGAAGTGGTTAAAGTGAAAAAATAAAAATAAAATATTCCTCTAGCCACTTAAGGACCGGAAGGATTTCCAGCTTTAGGACCGGAGCCCTTTTTGCGATTTGGCACTGCGTCGCTTTAACTGACAATTGCGCGGTCGTGCGATGTTGTACCCAAACAAAATTTGCGTCCTTTTTTTCCCACAAATAGAGCTTTCTTTTGGTGGTATTTGATCACCGCTGCGTCATTTCTGATCGCCGCTATAAACAAAAGAAGAGCGACAATTTTGCAAAAAAACAAATTTCTTACTTTTTGCTAAAATACAAATCCAAAAAAAAAATATAAAAAAACATTTTTTTTCACCGTTTTTGGCCGATTTATATTCTTCCTCATATTTGCGATAAAAAAAATTGCAATCGGCGTTTATTGATTGGTTTGCGCAAAAGTGGTCGCGTTTACGGATGATGAGAATTCATTTTTGGGGTTTTGATTTTTTTTTTTACTAGTAATGGCGGTGATCTGCGATTTTTAGAGGTACTGCGATATTTCAGCGGACATGTCGGAACATTTTGACACTTTTTTGGGACCATTGGCATTTATACAGCGATCAGTGCTATAAAAATGCACTGATTACTGTGTAAATGCCATTGGCAGTGAAGGGGTTAACCTGCAGGGGGCGCTCTAAGGGTTAAGTATGTTCCCTGGGCGTGTTCTAACTGTATGGGGACTGCCCTAACAGGGGAAGGGAAGTGGTCACAGCCTTCACGTACAGGAAGGCTGTGATCACAGCCCTTCCCCCTCACACAGAGCGGAGGTCCGTGTTTACTTACACGGACCTCCGCTCCTTCGCTCCGGGGGGGGCATCGCGGGTGGCCGGCGGCAATCGAAGCCGCCGTACCCGCTCCCTGGCCCTCCCCGGACACAGTGAGCGTGCGGGCGCCCCGCCGGCGGCGCGCGCGCTCACTGTGCGCGATCTGGCGGCCGCCGTCATATGACGGCGATTCGCCTTACAGCGCCACTTTGCCGCCGTCAATTACCGATTGACGGTCGGCAAGTGGTTAAATATCATGCCTGGGGGGTCCCCTCAGTATGCCAATAACATGGTGCATCTGTGTGATGTTTAGAGCATTGCCACCGAAAAATGACATTTGTAAAGGAAAAATTGTCATTTAAAATCACTCACGGCTGTAATTTATTGCTGGTTAACGGCAATATAGATACAAAATCCCCTAAAAAAAACATTTCCTGGGGGTCCCCCCAAAGTCTGCACCAGGCCCTTTGGGTCTGGTATGGTTTTTAAGGGGAACCCCACGCCAAATGTTTTTTAAAAATGGCATGGGGTCCCCCAAAAACCATACCAGACCCTAATCTGAGCATGCAGCCTGGCAGGGCAAGGGGGGGGAAGAAGAAGAACCCCCGCCTGCAGACCCCCACAACCACTGGCAAGGGTTGTGGGGAAGAGCCCTTGTACCCATCAACATGGGCACAAGGTGCCTTGGGGGACCCCAAAGCACCCTCCCCATGTTGAGGACATGTGGCCTGGTATGGTTCGGAGGGGGGGGTGTTCGCTCACTCCCCCTGCCTTGCCAGGCTGCATGCTCGGATAAAGGTCTAGTATGGATTTTGAGGGGACCCCCACACCATTTTTTTTTTAATTTTTGCACGGGGTTCCCCTTAAAATACATACCAGACCCAAAGGGCCTGGTTTGGATTTTGGGGGGACCCCATGCCGTTTTATTTTCCTAATTCTGTCATATGGTTTCCCTTAACCACTGTGTTATATATACACTACCTGACTGCACCATATAGTCTGAACTGTATTACATATACTACAGGGACTGCGCTCTACAAAATTGTAATGACGTGCCCCAGTCAAACAGGTGCAGAAAAATTGGGCCTTGGGTGTTGGTGGTGGCAGAACACTTTAACCCCTCACAATTACTCTTGTTGGATGCAGGAATGGGCCCTGCTATTGCAACTTATTTTACAAATTGTCATGACATGCAGCAAACAGGTGCAGAAAAATTGGGTCTTGGGTGTTGGTGCTGCCCTAAACCCAAAATATTGTTGGAAGCTAACATCATCAGGATTTATGAGGAATAGGATAGGCAGCATAGGCAGTCTTCAAGAGATCCCAGATACCTAGCAAATTCAATCAGTTGCATCAGCATCAGGGGCTTGATAGCTGCTAATTCAGGACTGATTGATTTTTATAAATGTGAGCCGAGTCTATGGACAGATCTTTGATCTGTTATGAACCCTCCATTCAGAAAACACGCTGGATGCAGGACAGGCCAGTAGCTCAATTGCATATTGAGAAAGTTCCGGCCAATGGTCCATCCTCAAGACCCAGTAACTCAGTGGATGCTAAGTTGGAAAGATCTCCAAGTCTGCTCTTGCCCCTAGATATTTTGTGCACCATATAATGCAGATGCTGACAATGGTTGCTTGAACCTATCAGCCTTGGGCACTGAGGACAGAAGAATTGTTTAAAGGCATTGATCAGCCGGCCACCTTCTCCACCGCTGTTCCTCTGATCGAACAAAGCCTCAGAAACATGTTGTCCAGCACCAGGAAATGGTAACTTCCCAGGGTCAGGAAAGGCATTGCACAAACTTTTCTTCAAGGTATCCTGAAGATGTTTCATCCTCTGCTCCCTCTACGAAGGCAGGAGGAGCTCTGCAACTGTACCTTTGTAACGTGGATCAAGAAGGGTTGTGTTACGTACCTGGTGGTTGAGTCTGACTTATGCAGTGGGTAACCTCCCTTACGACCCTGACTCAGGAACCCCTGGTAGAGTAGACAGGTGGCTCGGGAGTGCAGGATGGAACAAGGGTTGGACGGGGTCACTGGTGATGGTAGAAGTCCGTTGGTGCACTCGTGCACTAGAAGAATGGTCATACAGGCTGGGTCATGAAACAGGCTGGCGGTGCGGTACAAGAGGAGCAGGCAGGTGGATAGTCGGGTTCAGGCAGGGTCGTCAACAGGTGGGCAGGCAAGGTACAGGAGGGCTAGGCAAGAGAGTGGTCGTAGGCAGTCCAGGGGTCGGTGCAGGCAGAAATCAGCAAAGTCAGGCAATCCGGGTCACAGGAACAGAGAAACAGATACAGGTTGCTCAGGAACATGCACACTACACGCTGTAGATCAGACAGCACTTGCTGCAGGATGTGCAGGGTTGAAATAGAGCCACTTGGCACCGTTTCCGGCGCGCAAACGCGCATTAGCGGCAAAAAGTCCCATTTTGCAGGGTTTCCTCTAACATTGCCCCCCCCAAGGGACAGCCTCTGGATGCCCAGCCAGGCCTTCAGTTCTGGCTGATTCCTCCAAAAGGATCTAACACGTTCCCTGGCATGGATGCGTTGTTCGGGTACCCAAGAGTTCTCTTCTGGTCCGTACCCCTTCCACTTGATAAGGAACTGTGTCACACCCCTCCTCACTCTGCAATTGAGGATTGCCTCGATCTCAAACACTTCTTCACCATCTATAATGACTGGCTCCGGAGGGGTCATTCTCCTTCCCGAGAATTGGTCCTGGGCTACCAGTTTTAACAGGGCCACATGAAATATGGGGTGAACCCGAAGAGAGGAAGGGAGGCTCAGCTCATACGCCACCCTGTTAATTCTTCTCTTGACCAGGAAGGGGCCAATGAATTTAGGTCCCAGCTTCTTAGAGGGGCAGACGAGCTTCAAGTTCTTGGTGGCCAGCCAGGCTTGATCTCCCGGCTGCAGATCCAGTTCCCCTCTCCTTCCTCTGTCTAATGTTTGCTTGTTATACTCCTGTGATCGGGATAATGTCTCTCACAAGAGTTTGGTGTTTTCCACCAGAAAGGTGGCCATATCTTGGGCAGCGGGTACTGCGCTTTCGGGTACCAGGTCAGGCAGAAAAGAGGCTTGGTAGCCGAGATTCGCCCAAAATGGTGACTGGTTTGTGGCTGAGTGGACAGCGTTGTTGTAGGCGAACTTGGTTACTGGCAGCAGGGAGGTCCAGTCATCCTGAGAGGACGACAAATAGCACCTGAGGTACTGCTCCAATGTCTGATTAGTTCTCTCCGTCTGGCCGTTGGTCTGAGGGTAATAAGCAGAGGAGAGTGCCAGTTCAATCCCCAGTAATGAACAGAGAGCTTTCCAGACCCGAGAGGTGAGCTGCACTTCCCGATCCGACACAATGTTAGCTGGGACTCCGTGGAGGCGGATGACCTCCCTGATAAATATTTCAGCGGTTTGGATGGCCATAGGCATGCCCCTCATGGGTATGAAGTGGGCCATCTTAGTCAGACGATCCACTACTACAAGGATGGTGGAGAATCCAGCTGACGGAGGTAACTCCACAATAAAGTCCATGGACACATGCGACCAGGGGCTCTCAGGAACGGGTAATGGGTTTAGTAGCCCCCAGGCCTTGGTCCGGTTGACCTTGTTGCGGGCACAGGTGGGACAGGCCTTAATGTATTCACGGCAGTCCTTGGCCACCTGTGGCCACCAGAAGGAGCGTGCCAGGAGCTCCATAATCTTGCGCCCCCCAAAATGGCCTGCCAGCCAATGGTCGTGGCACAATTCCAGGACTGCCAGACGTTGACCTTCCGGGACAAAGATTCTTGCGCCCAGCCACCATATTCCATCGTGTTGGGTCAGCCTAGGGTCCTGAGGGCTGACAGACCCGGCAATAGACCGCCTAATTTAAGAGAGGAGATTCTCTTGCTTTAATAAGAAGCTCTGAGATGGGAGGATGGTATCTGGTGGGGCCGACTCCCCTGTCTTATGGAACATCCTGTATAGGGCATCTGGTTTCACATTTTTTGACCCAGGCCTGTATGTAATATGGAGCTGAAACCGGGAAAAGAAGAGGGCCCAGTGGGCCTGGCGGGGCTTCAATCTCTTAGCTGTCCGCAGGTACTCTAGGTTCTTGTGATCAGTAAACACCAAAACCGGATGTACAGCTCCCTCCATCAGATACCGCCATTCCTGCAGGGTGGATTTTACGGCAAGTAACTCTCTGTCTCCCACATCATAATTTCTCTCTGGAGGCGTTCATTTCTGGGAGAAGAAGGCGATGGGGTGAAGAGTGGCCTTAGGCCCTTGTCTCAGGGAGTACAGCTCCCACCGCCATTTCGGATGCATCCACTTCCAGAGTGTATGGCAGAGTAGGGTCTGGATGCTTGAGAACTGGTGCCGAGGTGAAAAGCCTCTTTAACTGCTGAAAGGCCGATTGGGCTTCCGTGGTCCATAGGAAGTGTGTACTCTGCTTAATGAGTTGTGTGATGGGGGAGATTATGGCAGAGAACCCCTTAATACATTTCCTATAAAAGTTGGCAAAGCCAACAAAGCGTTGCACTCCTTTCCTGTCAGTAGGTGATGGCCACTCCCACCTTGGTGGCTTCTCGGGAGAAGGTGCTGGGTTGGAGGTCGAAATACAATTTGCATGCATTCCAAAATGGCGGAACTTCTTGCAGTCCCCGGCGAACCATTCAGGAAGGGGTACATCAGGTTCGGTAGGCAGAGTGACGAGGGTGTGACCCAGAAGCGTGTTGGACCCTGATGTGGGTGGTGCGGAGAGCTCCCGGAGTTGACCTTCCAACTGCACATAGCCATCTTGGAGAGCCTTCATCGCTTGAGTGAGGCCGGCTAGATGCGTGCAAAGTTCATACGTTGGGGAGGCCCCCTGCGCAGACTCAGGCATGGCTGTCTGATACTGTTACGTACCTGGTGGTTGAGTCTGACTTATGCAGTGGGTAACCTCCCTTACGACCCTGACTCGGGAACCCCTGGTAGAGTAGACAGGTGGTTCGGGAGTACAGGATGGCAAGAGGGTTGGACGGGGCCACTGGTGATGGTAAAAGTCCATTGGTGCACTCGTGCACTAGAAGAATGGTCGTACAGGCTGGGTTGTGAAACAGGCTGGCGGCGCGGTACAAGAGGAGCAGGCAGGAGGATAGTCGGGTTCAGGCAGGGTCATCAACAGGCGGGCAGGCAAGGTACAGGAGGGCTAGGCAAGAGAGTGGTCGTAGGCAGTCCAGGGTCGGTGCAGGCAGAAATCAGCAAAGTCAGGCAATCCGGGTCACAGGAACAGAGAAACAGATACAGGCTGCTCAGGAACACGCACACTACACGCTGTAGATCAGACAGCACTTGCTGCAGGGCGTGCAGGGTTGAAATAGAGCCGTTTGGCGCCGTTTCCGGTGCGCGAACGCGCATTAGCGGCAAAAAAGTCCCATTTTGCAGGGTTTCCTCTAACAGGTTGCCAGCCAGCAATGATCCCTCTCCTTGATACCATGAATCCTCGGGTATTTTTGTAGGCTTTGCAGAATCAGGGAGCCCATACGTTTGAGGAAGCATGATAGTCCTCTGGGTCACTGAGGATGACATTGTCAGGAACTACCTCCTCCCAGCTATGTACAAATCCTTGGGTTTCTGGGGACTGAAAACTATCCCTTGAAGACTGCTGTGTGTTATTCTCTACATCTATGCTGACACAATACTCCTATTTCCTGCGCGTTTGCTATCTGCATAAAGGTGGCCTTGAGAGGAAAGGAATTCGTCCTCTTCCTCCCACTGTTCTGCCTCAAGTGCCCTGTCCATGATTCCACAAAGTGTGTGCTCCATCAGGAAGATTAGAGGGACAGTGTCACTGATGCATGTATTGTCACTGCTCACCATCCTTGAGACCTCCTCTAATGGTGACAGGACAGGACATCCTTGATCAGTAGCCACTGGCATGACAAAAAAAAGCCAAGCTCCCCTGAGCCTGTCCTGGTGCCATACTTACAGAAGGACTCATTAATGGCCCTCTGCTGTGTGTGCAGCCACTGCAGCATTGCCACCTGGTGTGCATGTCACAAATGAGGCTGTTGGTGGGCAGGTTGAATTCTCGCTGAATGTCAGCCAAGCATTGGCATTGTATGATCACCGGAAATGACCACAGACTTTTCTGGCCTGCCTGAGAAAAATCTGGTAAGCCTTTGTAGCTGCTCAAAAAATTCTGCACCACCAAGTTCAATATGTGTGCCAAACATGGAACATGTGTCAAGTGTCCCTGTTGGAGGGCAGAGAAAAGGTTAGTCCCATTGTTACCTACAACCATTCCTGGCTCAAGCTGCCATGGTGTCAACCACCTCTGAGCCTACTCCTGCAGAGCTGACAGAATCTCTGCCCCTGTGTGGCTCCTGTCCCCTAGACAGACCAACTGAAGCACCGAATGGCATCTTTTAGCCTGGCTGCTTGCATAGCCACTTGAATGCTTAGGGAGCACTGCTGGTTCAGAGGACACTGCTTCAGAAGGAGCCACAGAGGAATAAGAGGAGGGGGTGGAGCAAGCAGATGTGGCAGAATCACTGCCTTTTTTTTTGGAGGCGTGGTGGCAGAACTGGCTCCAACTCTGAGCACTGTCCTGCATCCTTCCCAGCTGCCAGCAGAGTTACCCAGTGCACAATGAAGGAAAGGTAACATCCCTGACCATGCCTGCTGGACCATGAGTCAGCAGTAATATGAACCTTGCTGCTGATCGCCCTGGCCAACGAGGCCAAAACATTGCTTTCCACATGATGGAAGAGAACTGGAATGGCCTTACATGAAAAGAAATTTAATTTTGGAACCTTCCATTGTGATACAGCACATTCCACCAATTTATGAAAAAGGGTGCAGAGTCTACCAGCTGAAAAGGCAGCAGTTATAGTGCTAGCAATTTGGCCAAGCTAGTATTTAGACGCTGAGCATGTGGATGGCTGGGGCAGAATTTTTTTTACGGTTCAGCAACTTGGGTAGGGAAATGTTCTTGCTGAATTCAACTGCTGGTGTACTGCTAGCAGATTAGCTGCAAGTAGAGTTGAGCGAACCTCTGGAAGTTCGGGTTCTGCTGGTCCGTCCGAACAAAAGTCCGGGACAAAGTCCGGGTCCGGACGGAACCCGAACGATCGCACGGTCAACGAACCCCATTGAAATCAATGGGGACCAGAACTTTTAGGCACAAAAATGGCTGTAACAAAGTCCTGGAAAGCCCTAGAGGGCTGCAAAAGGAAGTAAAATGGGGGTAAAAAGTTACCCCAAGCAACTGGCACGCTAGCAAGCCCAAGGCAGGCCTGGGCCTGAAACAGGGCCTGAAAACAAGCCTGCCTGGTCGTCTTGGGCTTGAAGGTCTCCAAGCGAGTTGAGATGAACGTCGATTAGACGATCGTCATGTGGTCGTCAACTTAAGTCGTTCTTGTAAAGGGATGGGTTCAACGACTTGGCATTTTTTTTAAGACGGGGTCGGTAGGTGTACGAGTCGCAGATTTATGATCGAACCGGTTTAACGATCGTGATATTGACGACGGAAAAGTCGACCATCTGAGACGTGGGAAAAAGTATTTAACCACCTTACACGACATAGTG
>BLSH010046453.1:72852-84700 GCA_018402905.1 Glandirana rugosa | reverse complement strand
AGGCAATGGTTTTGGAACAAGAATCTGTCCCTCTAAGCAACACCTGGAAACTCTCCCTTTTGAACTAGGAGGTGGAGATGTTTTTTGAAAAATAATGTGTCACAGCAACAGCTGGCCCTATAGGAGTAGGCAATGGTTTTGGAACAAGAATCTGTCCCTCTAAGCAACACCTGGAAACTCTCCCCTTTGAACTAGGAGATGATTTTTGAACAATAATGTGTCACTTACATCAACAGCTGGCCCTATAGGAGTAGGCAATGGTTTTGGAACAAGAATCTGTCCCTCTAAGCAACACCTGGAAACTCTCCCTTTTGAACTAGGAGATGGAGATGTTTTTTGAAAAATAATGTGTCACTTACAGCAACAGCTGGCCCTATAGGAGTAGGCAATGGTTTTGGAACAAGAATCTGTCCCTCTAAGCAGAAGCCTCTACCTAGTGCAGTCAGATCACTCAAAGCATCAGTATGTGAAATCTCAAATTACTCCCACAATATGATCGTTGTGTACGATCCCACAATCTGATCGTTGTGTACGAACGTACAATCGTTTCGTTAGACAGAGTTTAATCTGCAATCTCCAACTCTAAGCAGCGGTATTTGAAATCTCCAAAACTTGCCATTATGGACATACGTCCAGATCCGAAGTTATGTCACCAGCAAAACTCTACAAAAAGATTTCTCAAGACCTCTGACAGACTTAGAGTCGGTTTGCGCATTGGGCAACACCATGGAAAGGGTGACGTCCATCACGTACACATGGCTCCAAAATGTAAAAGTTCATCCGGAAAATATGTTCAGGAGGTATTGGTCGAAGGCACTACAGGTAAATATAACAGACAAGCAGTGGAGGAACGCCTGTATTCTGTCTCACAGATGCTCCATCAGCAGGAAAATGCAAGAAAATGCCTATAAACTCCTGAGAAATTGGTACATTACACCCGCAAAACTCAATAAATGTCTCCCCCGGGCCTCAGGCACCTGTTGGAGGTGTGGGGAAGATATGGGCACCCTTATTCACATTTGGTGGCACTGCCCCCACTTGACCCCCTACTGGAAAGAGGTCAGAGAAATAATCAAAAAAATCACAGGTACCAAAATCCAACTAAATGTGGCGTGTTGCTTGCTACATATTTCCAACTTCTCCCTCAAAAGATATAAAAAATCACTGACCAAGCACCTGCTAAATGATGCCAAAACTCTAGTCCCAATCCACTGGAAAAGCAGCCAGCCTCCAACAGTGCCCGAATGGCTGTATAAAGTCTCTGAGATTTGCAATATAGAAGAGACAAGAGCACAGGCTTCCGATGATGCTGAAAGATACCACAAATCGTGGTCCCCCTGGTTCACTTTCAGATACTCAAGTGAATATGACAGTTTAAAAACAAGAAGCAAGGACTATGGCTGAATAGACTTCATCTCCAAGAATTTAGTCCCACCTCTGATGTGTTTGAAACTTTTGAATAATATTTATGTTAGACAAACAGTTGACTCTGAGTTACAATGTGCAGACTACTAAACCAAGTTATATGACATGTGTTCAATTTTCTCTCCCCCCCCCATACTACCTTCATCTCTTTTTCTTACTCTTACTCAAATTCATAATTGCTATAGGATATCTATAGCAGAAATTGAATGACTTTGTGAGACTGGAGTTCAATGATACCATTTTGCAATGTATCAACAGCCATTATCTAGTTAACAAAGGCTCTCTCTACCACATAGAAATATAGCATATATGACTTGTAAGGATACATAAAATGTAATATGTAGTCTTAACTTCATTATTCCAAAGAGCTGAGCTCAATTCCATTTGTCTACATGTGCTATTTGTAAAAAGTGAATGTTTTTCTTCTCTTTTATGCTCAAATAAACTTTAATGGATAAAAAAAACATTCCCATAGACACGCTCCTAAACCTTGTGGACACCCTTCTCAGAAGAGTTGAAGCTTTTATAGCTGCAAAGGTGGGGGAACTCAATATTGAACCCTACAGACTAAGACTAGGATGTCATTAAATTTCATGTGTGTGTAAAGGCAGGCATCCCAATACTTTTGCTTAGCTAGTGTATCTGCCAAGATTTGCAATAGTGGTGGAACACTCCTACACATAAATACTACATTTAGACATAATTTAGGTAAGGCCCTGAGTTAGGAGTTATGCTTAATAAGATAGAGAGAACAAACAACATCTCTACATGAAGTGACATGTTAAGGAAACAAACTCAGGACATCTGCAATGGTAGGCAGAATTTCTCCCTTTTGAGCCACGGGGCTACAGCATGTCAAAGTCCCCCTACACATAAATACACAGATACTGCATTTCCAGTAATATATAGGAATTACATTAGTCAGGAGTTATTCTTGATTTATTCTGTGATATTTGGTGATTCTGGCTGCGTGTAGAGTAGTAATGTTGTCCTCTGATTTTTGGTAATGACATTTTCATTTCTGATGTTGGTACACATATCACATTTTTTGGGCTCAAATTAAGATCATTTGGAAATAAAAAAACTAAAAAAAAGGGACTCATTTTATATTTCCATAAGCAATGGTAATGTTTTTGGTTTGTAAAGACACCTGTGTAAGTTTGGGGAAATATTTTTGTGAGATAGTTATCAACAAGTTAATGTGACAAAGAAAAAAATATTTTACCAAAACATGAAGAGATTACACATTCTAGCATTCTTAAAAACAAAATAGAATATCAAAATTGCAACATTGTTGTGAGGACAATTTCTTTGAGAGAAAGATACATTTCATCTAAACATGAAAATAATTTATTTGGGAAAGTTAAAATTGTACCATTAGAATGAATGGCTGAAAATTGCATTGGGCTACATAACTCCAACTTTTACTCCCAAAAGATCTCTCTTTAAAACAGCTCTCATTTTGGTATTTACTATAGCTCCCTGTAATTACTCCATGGGAGTAAAATTTAGAGAAGTTTCAGGTCTGAGCATGCTCAGTTGGGCTCAGCTGTGCTCTGCACCTAGGAGTAAAGAGACAGGGAATTTATCTCTTCTCAGACTTTTTAAGATATCTCAGTGTAGAATTCACTTTTTCACATAGTTTAAAAGTTTAAAAGCAGATTATCTTTAAGCAATATCCAGCATATTTTAGTACAGTTTAGGTGATTATGTCATGCTCTAAATATTATTTCCATGTGCACTACTCCAGGTCCTGACTAGAGTAAGGATCCGGGTGCTATTTGGAGCCTGGAAGCTATAGTCAATTCCATGTTTGGAATAATAATGCTCCAGAGCTATTGTGAATATTGTTTAGCACTATTTACTGCGATTTGCAGCATTTTAGTGCTATTTACCGTGAATTGCGGCAGTTTTGCTATAGTAAATTAGCCCCAGTATCTCACAAAAGTGAGTACACCCCTCACATTTTTGTAAATATTTTATTATATCTTTTCATGTGACAACACTGAAGAAATGACACTTTTCCACAATGTAAAATAGTGAGTGTACAGCTTATGTAACAGTCTAATGCACAGCCATTAATGTCTAAACTGCTAGCAACAAAAGTGAGTACACCACTAAATGAAAATGTCCAAATTGGGCCTAAAGTGTCAATAATTTGTCTGGCCACCATTTTTTTCCAGCACTGCCTTAACCCTCTTGGGCATGGAGTTTACCAGAGCTTCACAGGATGCCACTGGAGTCCTCTTCCACTCCTCCACAACGACATCACAGAGCTGGTGGATGTTAGAGACCTTGCGTTCCTCCACCTTCCTTTTCAGGATGCCCCACAGATGCTCAATAGCATTTAGGTTTGGAGACATGCTTGGCCAGTCCATCACCTTTAACTTCAGCTTCTTTAGCAAGGCAGTGATCATCTTGGAGGTGTGTTTGGGGTCATTATCATGTTGGAATACTGCCCTGCGGCCCAGTCTCCGAAGGGAGGGGATCATGCTCTGCTTCAGTATGTCACAGTACATGTTGGCGTTCATGGTTCCCGAAATGAACTGCAGCTCCCCAGTGCCGGCAGCACTCATGCAGCCCCAGACCATGGCACTCCCACCACCATGCTTGACTGTACATAAAACACACTAGTCTTTGTACTCCTCACCTGGTTGCCCCCACACGTTTGATACCATCTGAACCAAATGAGTTTATCTTGGTCTCATCAGACCACAGGACATGGTTCCAGTAATCCATGTCCTTAGTCTGCTTGTCTTCAGCAAACTGTTTGCTGGCTTTCTTGTGCACCATCTTTAGAAGATGCTTCCTTCTGGAACAACAGCCATGTAGACCAATTTGATGCAGTGTGCGGCATATGGTCTGAGCACTGACAGGCTGACCCCCCCTTCAACCTCTGCAGCAATTCTGGCAGCACTTATATGTCTATTTACCATAGACAACATCTGGATATGATGCTGAGCATGTGCACTCAACTTCTTCCAGACCATGGCAAGGCCTGTTCTGAGTGGAACCTGTCCTGTTAAACCACTGTATGGTCTTGGCCACCATGCTGCAGCTCAGTTTCAGGGTCCTGGCAATCTTCTTATAGCCTAGACCATCTTTATGTAGCGCAACAATTCTTTTTTTTTTTTTTAGATCCTCAGAGAGTTATTTGCCATGAGGTACCATGTTGAACTTCCACTGACCAGTATGAGGGAGTGAGAGTGATATCATTAAATTTAACACACCTGCTCCCCATTTACACCTGAGACCTTGTAACACTAACGGTTTACAATACATCAGGGAGGAAAAATGGCTAATTGGGCCCAATTTGGACATTTAGGGGTGTACTCACTTTTGTTGCCAGCAGTTTAGACATTAATGGCTGTGTGTTGAGTTATTTTGAGGGGACAGCACATTTACACTGTTATACAAGCTGTAAACTCACAACTTTACATTGTAGCAAAGTGTCATTTCTTCAGTCACATGAAAAGATAGAATAAAAAATTTACAAAAATGTGAGGGGTGTACTCAGTTTTGTGAGATACTGTATATATATTCTTACACTGCCTGCACTGCCTGTATATAGCTCGGACTGTCTACACTGTATGTCTAACTATCTGTATACTAAAGTGTAGAAATCTACCAAATAGGCAATGCTGGTCTGATACCACCACCAATCCCAAATTTGACACCAGACAATCAGAACCCCTATTGGTGGAAATTTATAGGTTGGCGGGCAGAGAATATTAACTAAAGCAAATTGTTGCAAGAAAAAAAATATTTATTGCACATAGATTCAATTAAAAAGTGAAATTACAGAGTATTGCAAAAAAATTATTTTGATACATTACTTGATAATCTGTTAAAAACCTACAAAAATTACAGCTTTACTGGCCCACACGAACAGACAAACAGATGTTATCTCTACACCATTCTGTGATCCTATGCAAAAGGAGAAGAGCTGACGCGTTTCAGGTTTAAGCCTTTCGTCAGGGGCTTTTTGCAGAATATGTTTGCGTATCCAATATGCAATATCTCTACTAGTGACACCTACAGATCTTCCTAATCCTGTTGTGCAATAGAGAGTAATGAAAAGATAAAGCTGGAGTCAAAATGGTGCTTTTAAGTCAGTATGGTGAAAGTATGTTGCAGTTGCCCTCGTGCCAAATACTGGGAGGCGTTGATTTCAGATTGTGATCTCAAAATACCAGATATTGTAGAGAAAGAAGAAATATGTGAGGGGAGGAAGACCGTCTAGTTCCCGGGTCACCCTTTCTCCGAAGCGTTTGCTCGCCAGTTTTGCACAAGAAATATTTTATTTTAGTTTTCTTTTTTCGAAGCACCATACACCTTGGTCAGTTTGGACAACAGAGGCAAATAAATCTGTCTGTAGCTCATGACGGGATATGCCATACGTGTGCTCCTAGGGTGGTGCCTGTGTCTCCAAAATCTCCCGTCTCCACATGTGGCCACTGCGGCCACATGGCCCAGGCGGAGGGGGCGACAACAGTGCTCTGCTGTCAGTGCAGGAGATCTTCCTGCTGTCACTGGAAGCCTCCTGTATCTATAGGAATCCTCTCAGGGCACAAATACTTGTCTGAACCTACCTTTAGGAAAGATACATTGGAGTGAGACTATCAGGCCATCCCGTGTTTGGATGAGCATCCCTATCCCTGCTGAGGGTCACATTCCTGCCACCACGAGTACCTAGCCTGTTAGACACCTAGACTGAAAAGCTGGGGTCCACAATTTCTGGTGAATGGGGCTACATGTGGGGGCTGTCACCAAGCACAAGTGGATCGTGTTGGAGCGCTTTTGGAGCACTGTTGTCACTTTTCAAGCACTCCAGTCACTTTATATTTTTTTGAATCTCTTGTCACTAAATGTTGCACTATTTTGCACACTAAATGGACTATTAATCAGATTGCTGATATTGAATTGGCATTGCAATAAGGACTTATTTAGTCTATGTTGGGTTCTAATATTATGATTTAGGGTCCTCTCACACATACGGATCATTCATCAGTTCATCAATTCCGTCACATTAAAACGAATGAAGTATTCATCCATTTTTCATCCGTTTTTTTCATCCGTTTTTCATCTGTGGTCATCAGTTTTTCATCAGTTTTTTTTACATCCACTACCAATGCAAAAACGGATGAAAAACTGACCATTCGTCAGTTTACATCCGTTTTTTAACTATGAAAGATTCACCTGCGCTGGGATATATATTTTGAACAATGATTTAGAGAAAAGACTGCTGCCCTCCAGAACTTTCCTTGCAATAAGCAAGGTAAGTAAATGGATATAAGAGAGTAATGTTGGAGTTGGCGCTGTCTCGATGTTATAGGTTTAACATATGTCGGTATACAGATATGAAAAGTGCAAAGTGCTTGAAAAATAGTGATATTTGCTTGTGTCCGTAAAAAGTCAGTAAAAGTCAGTAAATAAAAATTATTATAAATAAGACTTAGATGTTTGTAAATATATAGAAAATCAGTGTAAAATCAAAATGTGTGAGCGGGTATGATCCCACAATTTATAAATTGTGATCCTTAAAATTCTATACAAATGTCCGTGACAAGTCCGTGAGAAAATAAAATTATAAATATCAGAAAAAATGTTCGTAAATAACAATCAGAGTTTTGATGAACAGGCTCGATCTTTGATTCCACACAAATAGATGTATATATAGATGATCGATTTCAAAGTTTGCAAAAGGTGACTTCCGTGCTTGATCCTGCTTCAGTTAAGGTGACTTTGTGCTCCCCTCCTGTGCCCTCACTTACCAGAGTCTCCTTACCCCTGCAGGGGTAGCCCGCATGTGGTAAATGGGGTCCTTTTCCTTCGGTTTTCTGGTATGCTTTGGTCCTTCCTCCTGTTCAGTTGTTCCCGTTCAGAAGCCCTCAGGGCGCCATCCCGTTTTCCATTAATTTAAATTGGGAGACAAGAAAAAACAGAGCATCCCCTGATAGTGTAGTAGGTTTGATTCAAAAACCTACTACACTATCAGGGGACGCTCTGTTTTTTCTTGTCTCCCAATTTAAATTAATGGAAAACGGGATGGCGCCCTGATGGCTTCTGAACGGGAACAACTGAACAGGAGGAAGGACCAAAGCATACCAGAAAACCGAAGGAAAAGGACCCCATTTACCACATGCGGGCTACCCCTGCAGGGGTAAGGAGACTCTGGTAAGTGAGGGCACAGGAGGGGAGCACAAAGTCACCTTAACTGAAGCAGGATCAAGCACGGAAGTCACCTTTTGCAAACTTTGAAATCGATCATCTATATATACATCTATTTGTGTGGAATCAAAGATCGAGCCTGTTCATCAAAACTCTGATTGTTTTTTTACGAACATTTTTTCTGATATTTATAATTTTATTTTCTCACGGACTTGTCACGGACATTTGTATAGAATTTTAAGGATCACAATTTATAAATTGTGGGATCATACCCGCTCACACATTTTGATTTTACACTGATTTTCTATATATTTACAAACATCTAAGTCTTATTTATAATAATTTTTATTTACAGACTTTTACTGACTTTTTACAGACACAAGCAAATATCTCTATTTTTCAAGCACTTTGCACTTTTCATATCTGTATACCGACATATGTTAAACGTATAACATCGAGACAGCGCCAACTCCAACATTACTCTCTTATATACATCCGTTTTTTGTCCGATCCGTTTGTTTGACGGATGAAAAATAGGGCTTTCAACCATTAAAAAAAAACGGATGTTGACGGAAGCTGATGAAAACAGATGCAAATGAATGATCATCCGTTGTCGTCCATTTCTCCATAGAGTTGCATTGATGTCCATTTTTCATCCGTCAACGGATGGATGAAAAACGGACAAACGGTCCGTATGTGTGAAAGGGGCCTTATGTCTATTTTTGATCACAACATCACAGCTCACAGATTATTGTGGACACATTATAAGGAGGGTAGGCACAGCTTTTATTGTATTCCATATTTACTTCAAACCCTTAAGGGCCGATGAGCAGCAGCAGCCCTCCCCCCAAGTGAATCTGTCATTATCCCCTTCTGGTGCGTAATATTTTTTTGGTTTAATAATAATTTTCTGGTTAGTTCTTTTAATTGATCTGTAGCGCGGATTGATAGTACACTGATTTTTCACAGTTTTTAAAGATGTTTGTGTTAGGGATATAGAGCAACTGTATGCTAGAGTCAAAAAACAATGTAAGTATACAAATATCCTGATGTTATTATCATTGCTACTATAGCTCTTGATTTTTTTACTACTGGATCACCTCTTTTCCTAGATTGCTGTGGTTAGAATTTATACTAAGGCCCCAAGATCTGATCAGTTAAAAAATATTTAGGAGCTACTGAGGACAGAACGATTAGCTCGACATTTAAGGTTTAAAATGAATTCCCTGCACTACTGCTTCAGTCTTCCCTTATATTCGCAGTCATGGTCCCTAATACTGTAGTGACTATGTTCAATATTCTCCTGCTGTCTGTCCTTGATTTTTACATACTTCATGTTAAGATTATTGACTATATTTTCATAGTTGATGCTGCCAGGTGCCACAGAGAGGTCAATAGGGAGAGCCCAACATTTTTTTTTTTTAATAGCGCCCCATGAGTGGTAGTTACACCCCTGCTAGGTATTATTATTACCAGTTTTGGAACATATTGAATTCACTTATCCCTAGGCTGCTAAAAACAGTCAATGTGTGGAGTTCAAGGCTAAAAACTTATATGACCAGTATTCTTTTGAACAACAAACAGTGGCTTTTTTAGGCACTACTATTACTACCTCTAATATTATTGACAATCTATAAGTCTGGTACAAGTGATGAATATATGGATATAATAGCCCCACCCATGCTTCTGGATGGTGATATATTTTAAAGATTGGTCAAAGATCTAATTTGAAAAAATATGGACAGATTGATTTAACTACCTCTTATTTTTAAAACTGCAGTTGACTTTAAGGCCTCATACACATGGATGTTTTTTACTGCCACGCTTTTGAGCATTTTTTTGCAGCTCTCTGAGTTATTCAATGGCCCCATAGAAACGCTGACGTTTTTGAGCTGTAGTTAGTGTTGGCGTTAGTGAGCTGAAAGCAGAACCCACGGCCAGCGTGTTCCGAGGCTGTAGCGTTATGACGTTTTTGATGCTAAGCCAGCAAGACGCTCACTAACACGCATTAATGCCGTATGGACTTTAACTGGCATTTTTAGGTTAAAAAAATAGCAGAGAAATCGTTTTTTTTAAATAAAACACTTATTGACGCCGACGCTCACTGACGATCACGAAATCGCATTTTTGATGCCGATTTTTGCCTGAAGTTGGTCCCGACGTTTTGCTATTACTCCCGTGTGTATGAGGCTTAAGAGCTATTTCCTAACAAACCCTTCTTTTAGCAGCCAGTATTCAGTTTCTAGATAGGTCAACACACATTCCCTATTTAAACATTTATTTGTATAAGTTCTATTTGCTAGAATACCTGTCTTTCATTGTAATCTTACAACTGTGATTTAACAGGAACATGAACAAATGTAGTGTTTGCAATAAAAGAGCATACGGTTGTAGGAATTTAATTATCTTCCTATACAGAGGTTAAAAATAGATTAATTAAAACTTTAACAGAGGAATTCATTTTCACATCAATCTGTTTAATCTATGCAGGCTACAAGTGAGTAGGTAGAAAAAGTTGTTATTTATCAAAGTTATTCAAGACTTTTCCCATGTCAGTTTAAAACAACGTTATTCTATATGTTCTTTTACAATTTGCATATTGTTAAAGAGGTTGTAAACCTCCGGAAAAAAAACCCTGCAAGACAAAGGCATAATGAGCTAGGATGCACTGCATCCTAGCTCATTATGAAATACTTACCTCAGAACGAAGCTTTGCAGTGCCGTCTTTGCACTACAGACAGGGCGGACATCTTTCTTCTGGGTTTGCGGGCTCCGGCGCTATGATTGGCCATAGCCATGATGAAGTCTCTGCCCCGCACGCACGCAGAAGCCACCGGTCATGGCATGGGCCCTGAAGAAATAGCACTAGTGAGCCATTTCTTCAGTGCGCATGTGCCAAGGATGTTGACGCATGCATATATACTAAATATCTCCTAAACTGTGCAAGTTTGGGAGATATTTACAGTACCTACAGGTAAGCCTTATTATATGCTTACCTGTGGGTATAATTAAAGAGGAAGAGTTTACTTCCTCTTTAAGTAAATTTAATTTAAAAAAATAAGTATGTTTAATACTGAATATAAAAACAAATAGAGTAAAACATAATCATCGCATAAACGGACTGATTTAATAAAATTGAATAAGTAAGAAATCACTATGAAAATAATTA
Organism: Glandirana rugosa; assembly: GCA_018402905.1. NCBI lineage: Eukaryota > Metazoa > Chordata > Amphibia > Anura > Ranidae > Glandirana > Glandirana rugosa. The sequence continues at coordinate 73,935 of BLSH010046453.1, read as the reverse complement.
GTAAGCCTGTAATGTGAGCTCACATTAGTGTGTGTATCTACATCCAGGGGTCATATTCCCTGTACTAGTCTGCTAATTTAACCACCTGCTGTCCAGGCTAATTCTGACAGTTCACACATGTAAAAATCAGCATTTTTTGCTAGAACATAATTTAGAACAATACATATTCATTTAAGAAGAGGCCCTGGAGGATAAAATCGTGTTTTTCTCAAATTTCTAGGTCATAATATTTACACAGCCATTTTTTTTATAATTGTATATTTATTGGATTTTCCTAAATAATATAAAGAAAATGATCGGAAAGAACAGAACATCAAACATCAAATAAACAGGTTATATCAGTGAAGACATATATATATAACAGTACAGTTCAATGAAGCATAAGCATCTGTAAAGAGGAGCATAGAAACATATAAGGAATGCAAAAAATTAGGAATCAGGGTTATAGGCAGACAGAGCCAATTTGGTATATATGGGAGAAATGTCTCATAAAACTATTGTGGCTCTATCGTCTGGTCGGTAGGATACAACATCATAATTACTGGGAAAGAAAACATCAGAAAAATGAGGGTGGAGTTGGGAAGGGGGGACACCATGGGCTAGGTCAAAACAACTACATATATGGATATGTAAGCAGACACAAAAGTAATCAGATAAAGAAAGGGGTCTGTTGTGCTAGGGGAGAGGTTTATGGGAAGGCTGGAGGAGTATTTAAACTAGGATTGAGGGGGGAGGGTGCATTAGATTATAACGGGGTAGACAGGTCAGAAGTTAGGATCAAATTTATGAGGAGGTCGGAAGGGTATTTGGAGAGGGGATCGTGTTGTCTGGGGAAAGAAATAGACTAATGAAAACACAGACGAATGTATAGGTATATACATCAACAAAACTGGATCGGGTACCACAGGGGGGAAGGGTTGAGGTGGGAGTAAAAAGACTACAAAAGAAAGGGTCATTAATACTACAACATAGGATGGCTGGTCTGCTATCTCGGTGTTATCAAAATACTCTGTAAAGAGGGTATATATGGTTTAACCGAGACAGACGGATATTGGGACTAAGGATTAAAAAACGTAAGGAATA
>BLSH010046453.1:47384-64500 GCA_018402905.1 Glandirana rugosa | reverse complement strand
TTGTTGATTGGCTGCCCTGCAGCTTCTCAACACGTGGAGTAAAATAGCAGAACCCCGGACCGAACCCGAACGATTTTTGAAATGTCCGGGTCCGGGTCCGTGCCACGGACACCCTAAAGTTCGGTACGGACCCGAACGTTACAGTCCGGGTTCGCTCAACACTAGTCATCACAAAGGACAAGGGGGCACTCTTTACGTCTAGAGGAAAAAAGATTTCATCTACAAATACGGAAAGGTTTCTTCACAGTAAGAGCTGTGAAAATGTGGAATAGACTCCCCCCAGAGGTGGTTTTGGCCAGCACGGTTGATTGCTTTAAAAAAGGCCTGGATTCTTTCCTTAATGTAAATAATATAACTGGGTACTAACATCTTTAGGTAAAGTTGATCCAGGGTGAATCCGATTGCCTCTCGGGGAATCAGGAAGGAATTTTTTCCCCCGTTATAGCAAATTGGATCCATGCTTTGCTGGGGTTTTTTTGCCTTCCTCTGGATCAACTGTGGGTGGGGTATTGTGTGTGGGATTGTTTGGTTGTATGTGTATATATATATATATGTATGTATGTATGTATATATGTATATATATATATTTTTTTTTTTTGGTTGAACTGGATGGACTTGTGTCTTTTTTCAACCTGACTAATATGTAACTATGTAAAAGCAATTAGTCAGGGATATGGGGAGTTGCTTCTAATTTAAATGGAGAATTTCCCATACATCCCACACCATTGAAAAGTGGGGTAGGGAGTCATGTACCACTGCTGTCAGATGTTCCATTCTGCGTATGTGGGCTATGGTCTGTAATAATTGGGACTGTGTAGGAGGATTAGTGGATAACCAGCATGTGGGTATTACCCTTTTTACAGCTAACAAAATAAATGCAACCAATCTCTTGGTATATTTGGAAATGCCCATAATTGGACCAGTACAACAGAGAGTGCAAATATATAAATGATTCAATTGTGCACAAAGATAAAAGATGAGTACAGAAGGAGACATAAATGTCCTATATCGATGGTGGTATCACCCAACCCAGGAGAAGTCCCATGGTCAACCAGTGACCTATTCTAGGGGGGTTCATCCAACGCATTTCAGAATTTTTTTTTTTTTAATTTAATTGAAATGAAGAAAAGGGTACAATACAGTAGAATACACTTGTAGACAGAGAAATAGCTGGAAATGTCATGGCTAATTAAAACAGCGAGTTTATACTTATGTATCATTGTGCTCGTTTATAGAAATATGGAAAAAGCAAGTTAGAGTATTGAACGTTTTGTCAAGAGAATAGAACCAAGTATTTGATGGGGTTGTCTTCTGACTATTATTAATATCTCTGTCTTGTGCTAAAGATCTAGTGTTGTTGTGTGAGAGATGTTGTAAGTAATTTAAAAAAGGGGGGGAAATGGAGAGAGAGGGGAGGGGGGATGTTGTTAAGGGCTAGCAGAGTTACTTTTGGTGCTTGCAGCTGGAAGTGGAGCTTGAGAGAAGGATATCGTATTAGTAGCAGGATGTCCGCCGTGCTGGCTTAATCTTATTTAAGTAGGGCTCTATATCGGTCGGTTGTTTTAAAATCAATCCAGGTTAACCATGTTTCATGGTAGGAAGTAATTTGTTCGTTAGAGATAGCTATCAGTTCTTCCATTTCTTGGACTCTGTCTAATCTTGATATCCAGTTTCGAATTGAGGGTGTTGTTTTCTGTCTCCATAGGGGGGGATGCACATTCTCGCCGAGTTAATCATATGCATAACTATCGATTTGTTGTATGAATAACCCATGACAGTGGAGTGATGAAGTAGGTATTGCTGGAAGGAGAAGTCTATAGGGTATGAGGATACATTCCTAATTATTTTGTTAACTTTGACCCAGAAGGTAGAGATAAGTGGGCATTCCCACCATATGTGGAGCATCGTTCCTTTATTTTTGTAGCATCTCCAACAGAGATCTGTGATGGATGGGAAGAATTTATGTAGTATGGTGGGGGTTCTATACCATTGGGTGAGGACTTTATAGTTGTGCTCTTGTGTGGTAGTGTTTAGGGTTCCCTTAAGGGTGATTGAGCATGCTGATTCCCATTGTTCGTCTGAAAGGGAGGGTTCTCCTGGAGTGTCCCAGGAGTTTTTGATCAATCGTAGATGGTCTGTTTCTCCGGAGGAGAGTAGGGCATAGATTGAAGCGATAAGGTGTTTTTGAGGAGAGCCAGAGCATAGTTTTTTAAAAGCTGTATGGGGTCTGGAAAAAATTGGCTTATTTTAGGGGCTATTTATATAGTCTGATCATGAGAAAAGGCCAAGAGGAAATTGGGGGGATGTTAAAGGTTTCGGAGAAGGCAGATGGGGAGAGTAGTTCTCCCCTCCGGAAGAAGTCCGCGGCTCTGGGAAAGAAGTTGGCTGGGAGAGAGGCAAATCTGTTCTCCATGCCAGGTGGGAAGTCTGGGTTGTTTTTTATCGGTGTCATCAGGCCTGGGATGGTCAGTAGGGTCTCAAATTTGGCGATATTCTGTAGAGTAGCTATTGGAGGGGATATCAAGGGGTGGGTTCTAATGGATTTGTTGCTGAGTTTACCGGGTAGCCAAGCTAATTGATGGGGGAGGGAGCCCGTGATGAGTTGTTCCAATTCCACCCAGTCTTTTTGGTTGCCATGTATGTGTCCGTCCGCTAATTTCACTAGTAACACTGCCGTGTGGTATTTACGAAAATTCGATAGGCCTATTCCCCCTTTGTTTTTCGGCGCTGTAAGTCTCTGTATACTGATTCTGGGAGTTTTGCCTTTCCATAAGAAGGTATTAAATTTGGACTGTAGGGCTTGGAAAAAGGGTTTTGGCAGTGATATAGGGATCGTCTGGGCTAGGTAGATGAATCTGGGTAGAGTGGTCATCTTCAGTGCCGCTGCCCTGCCAAACCACAACATATTCAATTTGTCCCAGTTAATTAGGTCGGTGGTGCATTTCTGTAGAAAGGGAATGAAATTTAGGGGGTAAAGTTTGGCCGCATCTGGGGGGGGAAGTCTTATTCCTAGATAAGGGATGTTGCTCGACGACCACGAAAAAGGAGAAGAGGCTATGGCTTCCGTTAGTATCTTGTCAGGTAGGGATATATTTAGGGCAAAAGATTTAGTAAAGTTTATTTTGAGGTTGGAGATTATATGTGTAGTTCTTTAAGTAGATTGGGGATTGTGATCTTGGGTTTAGAGAGAAAAAATAGAATGTCGTTTGCGCATTTCAGAATTTTATCTGTATCAATTCTTTCTTCAGGGAAAGATACCGCCACCTGTAAACGAAAAAAGATGCGTGCACTAATATCTTGTGTGAAGCTTCATTACATAGAGTCGGTAAATGTACATTCTCATTCTTGCGTAGATTTACATTACTTACAAGATAGTACAGTATATAAACCTCTGTGTAGTTCCAGTGGTCCCAGATATGTCCCGCTCTCTCTGCTCATTGTATACTTCCCACTACGTCGGGATGGTAGGACAATAGATCATCCAACGACCAGTGCAAAGTCCATAACATTAAAATCAAAGGTTTCTAGAAAGAATTCAAGCATCTTATAAAAGGTTTACCTTCCAAGTAAATAGTAATCACTGGGTACCCGTGGATGGTGACATGGAGCAGATAACCGAGCGGGGGCTTCCATACCCCTAATGAAACGACCGGGAAGGAGCCGAACCCCTGGATCCACCTCCCATCTCAACCAAATCCATGGGCTCTGGTCTGACATGTGGTCAGAACGACCGAGGGAAAGGAAAATGGCGCCGGTCACCATCCCCAGCATCCCATAAACCACGCATGCGCCTCCTCCGAACGGAAGTGCATCACCGTGCATTGCATCCTATCTGGCCATTCAGAACATAGGTCCCAAAAAGCCGGAGAACGCTCTGGCTTAGGACTATAACCGACAGCACATTGAATGGGTAGCACCATCTAGTGGAGGGAAAGGAGAACTACCCAACCACCCAGTGCTGACCAAGGCAGCCCCTGGGCGGAAATTATTCCCAAACCATAGGGGCCTTCTTGTGCTGGACGCAGTGGGAGAAAAGAGCAGAGAGATAAGCTACACCTAGGGAACCCTCATATCCAGAAACCATGCCATGTACATTATAAATTGTGACGTAACAGCCAAAAAATTTGCCCTTTCACAAGTACACCGAGCTGGGGCCCAGAGGGGGCCTCACCCCAATCTGGGCGCCAGTCAAAAAACGGTGGGCATGAGACAGTCACATAGAAAACAAAGCAAAATTCTTGAAATATCATAATTCAAAAAACAAATCAAAAATAATCACAACAATAAGGGAAAATTCGAAAGAAAAAGAAAAACCTCCAGGTATCTGTCGGATTGGTTTTTGGGGGGGGGGGGGGGGATATGTGTGGAGGACTAACACCTAAAAATAAGGCCAGTCAGGATGGACCACCGGGGACTTGATTCGCATATCTAATATTATATCCATGGTGTGGGAGAAGGGGTGAGGCGGAGTGGAAGACAGAGACCATTTAATCTGTTTTACCGGAACTATAGCCCTCTAAAAAGGGCCTAAAACTTTCTGCCTCATTCAAGCCAGGTGGTGTGGTGGCCCTAAGATGCCTAATCCAGCGCATTTCACGCTGGAGACGGGTCTTATTCCAATCACCATCCCTGGCTGGAATGTGTACTCTATCAAGCACAGTAAAAAGATTTCTTGGCATGTGGTAATGATGGTATTTGGCTGCATGTCTTCCCAAAGGGAGGTATAGGTTGCCAATCGTATGCCCTGAAGGTGTTTGCTCACCTGTGCTTGGAATTTTTGTTTTGTTTTTCCTACATAGAAGGAACCTCACTGGCACTGTGCAAGATATACCACCCCCTTGGTATGGCAATTCGCAAAATGTCCAGAAACAAATTTTTCACCATTAGGTAATGTTATGTATTTCCTACCGCCAATATATGGGCAGCAGGAGCATGACCCACATGGATAGGTGCCCCTATCCTTGCATGGGTCACCTCATGTGCTTGTTTAGTTAGGATCTTACGTGTTTGTTTGTGTTCTTTGGAAAAGCGTATAATTAATCTCGTCCTGGCTTTTGTATTGATTTTGGGTGTAAATATTACATTTTGTCTATCCAAGTCTTTTACTCGATTAAATACTTTCCTCAAAGAGGTTTTGGTATACCCTCTGTTTCGTAACCTTACATTTAATAAATCAGCTTCCAATTTAAAATCCTTATAGGACGTACAATTACATTTCAGTCGCAAAAATTGACATGTCGCCCCTCCTGTTTGCCTTAACCATCGAACACCTATCAATAGCTCTAAGAGCGAATACAGCGATCCACGGTATCCATACTCCTTCCACTCATAAAAACTTGCGTTATACGCCGACGACCTCTTGATGTATGTCACCCAACCCCTTATCAGTCTACCCTCTATACTCAAAGAAATCAACATATTTGGGAAGTTCAGTAATTATAAATTAAACCTCACCAAAACAGAGGCCCTCAACATTTCACTACCTCCAGCGTTACTATCCCTTCTACAAGCAGATTACCAGTTTCAATGGAAACCGAAGGCGATTACGTATTTAGGAACTGCCATCCCAGCTTGCTTTGCAGATATTTACCCTCTTAATTATGGCCCCCTTCTGACCAAAACAAGACGATTACTGGAATCACGCACAGATTTAAACCTTTCCTGGTTTGGCCGCATAAATGTTCTGAAGATGGATGTTCTCCCAAAATTCTTATATTTATTTCAAACGCTCCCCATTACCCTCCCAACCTCATTTTTTCACACACTCAGATCAATATCCATTAAATACGTTTGGCAGGGAAAGCACCCTAGACTCAAACATCAGCTCCTTTGCCAATCTAGGTTGAAGGGAGGTCTAGGGCTCCCTGATTTTGAACTATATCAGGCAGCTTTGGTTCTCTCCCGAATTCTAGAGTGGTTCCCTCGTCCGTCTACTAAACTCGCAGTTTCGGTGGAACAGGACATGTCGCCCTCAGACCTCAGAGCCCTTCTTTGGGGGTATTCCCAGCAATATAAGAAGCTAGGCACACTCTCTCCCTTAACAATATCCGCTCTACAGATGTGGTACAAGAGACGAGACAAATACGCTCTATCCACAGAACAGGGCCCTCTTTCCCCTTTGTTCGATCATCCTGAGCTAATCGACAACAGAGGCATACAGAGATTTGCGGCGTACGACAGGTTGACTTGGCCCACAGCCCGCCAATTTGTCCATCGCTCTACGGGATCATTTGTGACGGGCCCCTTGACAGAGACATCCCAGATTCCATGGCTTACCAAACTACGTCTAGACTCTTTCTCTAGACTCCTGCACAACACCAAACAAATTCATAGACCGCTTACTAACTATTAACATTTATGCTCCCTGTCCGAGGTTCCTCGTCATACGCTATCTGACATATATAAAATCATTCAAACCAATTTAAATGATACCCTCCCTAACTACACTAGGAATTGGTCTGAGTCGCTGGGAAGTGAGATACCTGACCTGGACTGGCAAAAAGCGTTCTTATTTACGCACAAATCTTCGGTCTCCAGCTATTCTCAAGAGAAGAACTATAAAGTATTAGCTAGGTGGTATTATGTGCCCACCAAGTTACATCACTTCTTTCCAAACTCCTCTGATATTTGCTGGCGATGTGATAAGGAAAGAGGATCCTTCTTCCATATTTGGTGGGAATGTTCTCTCATCAACACCTTCTGGACCCAAATATTTCAGACATACACAGACTTATATGATGGCCCCTTAGTCCCCAGCCCACAAATAGCCCTACTCTCTATTCTCCCAGGTTCAATTTAATCACAAAAATCGAACATGCTGCGATTCTTCCTTACAGCAGGGAGACAAGTCATTTCTAGATTCTGGAAGGCCCAAACCACTCCCCCTCTTTCCAACTGGGTTACTGTGGTGAATGATATCATGCTAATGGAAGAACTAGATGCCCTAGAAAAAGATACATGGGACAAATTTAAATTATTGTGGACAATCTGGATGGGATACTCCTCTTCCCCTGAACTGAAATCATGAGTGTAGTCATGAATCCTCTACTAAATATTTTACTTATAATCATACCCTTTGTTAACCCTCCCAGGGTGAGTGCTACCGCTCACTTTAACCACTTGCCGACGGCTGATCGGCAAATGATGGCAACAAAGTGGCTCTGTAATGCGAATCACCGTTATACGACGGCGGCCGCGAGATCGAGCCTAGTGAGCGCGCGCGCCGCCGGAGGGGCGCCCGCGCGCTCACTGTATTTGGGGAGGGCCAGGGAGTGGGTGTGGCGGAGTCGATCTCCGCCGGCCACCCGCGATGCCCCCCCGGAGTGAAAGAATGGAGGTCCGTGTAAGTAAACACGGACCTCCGTTCTGTGAAGGGGGAAGGGCTGTGATCACAGTCTTCCTCTACATGGAGGCTGTGACCACTTCCCTTCCCCAGATAGGGCAGTCCCCCCACAGTTAGAACACGCCCAGGGAACACAGTTAACCCTTAGAGCGCCCCCTGCAGGTTAACCTCTTCACTGCCAATGGCATTTACACAGCAATCAGTGCATTTTTATAGCACTGATCGCTGTATAAATGCCAATGGTCCCAAAAAAGTGTCAAAATGGTCCGACATGTCCGCCCCAATATTGCAGTACCGCTAAAAATCGCAGATCACCGCTATTACTAGTAAAAAATAAAAAAAAAATAAAAACCCCAAAAATGAATTCTCATCATCCGTAAACGCGGCCACTTTTGCGCAAACCAATCAATAAATGCTGATTGCATTTATTTTATCGCAAATATGAGGAAGAATATAAATCGGCCAAAAACGGTGAAAAAAAAATGCGTTTTTGTATTTTTTTTGGATTTGTATTTTAGCAAAAAGTAAGAAATTTGGGGTTTTTTTTGCAAAATTGTCGCTCTTCTTTTGTTTATAGCGGCGATCAGAAATGACGCAGAGGGGATCAAATACCACCAAAAGAAAGCTCTGTTTGTGAGAAAAAAAGGACGCAAATTTTGTTTGGGTACAACATCGCACGACCGCGCAATTGTCAGTTAAAGCGACGCAGCGCCGAATCGCAAAAAGGGCTCCGGTCCTAAAGCTGGAAATCCATCCGGGGCTGAAGTGGTTAATGGGCGGTGGCAATGAAATATATGAATTGCTGAGGGGGTTCGCCACCCCGTCCTCTGTCTCCTCTCTCTCCTCTCTCTCTCTCTCTCTCTCTCTCTCTCTCTCTATCTCCTTTTTTTCTGCCTATCTCTTTCCCCCTACTCGGTTCTTTTCTCCGATTTCCATTGCACTTCATTCTCCTTTCTTCTCTACCCCCCTCTTTATTCATTTCTGCTTTTCTCTTCTTATTTAGAAGAAGGTATTACTTCATTGATTGAAATGTTTTTTTTCAGTTTAATGCTTTGCGTTTCATTATCCCGCAGACTGTTCTCATATGCGTGTATTTTATAATCCCCTTTCCTTTTTTCCTCATTATTTGTTCAGTCGGTGATAATTCGTTGCACCTGCCTGGCTTTCTGCCGACCAACTTATGTATACACTTAAGCATTACCTGTATTTACGTACCTTTCTCGATATTCTAAATAAAAAACATATTCAACCATAAAACCATCTACTACTGCATTAGGGAGAGGTTCCTGTTGGTGCTCTGAGGGAGAGATTATCATTTTAAAACCATCTACTCCTGCATTAGGGACAGATTCCTGTTGGTGCTCTGAGGGAGAGATTATCATTCTAAAACCATCTACTACTGCATTAGGGTGAGCATCCTGTTGGTGCTCTGAGGGGGAGATTATCATTCTAAAACCATCTACTACTGCATTATGGAGAGGATCCTGTTGGTGCTCTGAGGGGGAGATTATCATTCTAAAACCATCTACTACTGCATTAGGGAGAGGTTCCTGTTGGTGCTCTGAGGGAGAGATTATCATTATAAAACCATCTACTACTGCATTAGGGACAGGTTCCTGTTGGTGCTCTGAGGGAGAGATTATCATTGTAAAACCATCTACTACTGCATTAGGGAGAGGTTCCTGTTGGTGCTCTGAGGGAGAGTTTATCATTCTAAAACCATCTACTACTGCATTAGGGACAGGTTCCTGTTGGTTTTAAAATAATAATGTCTCCCTCAGAGCACCAACAGGAACCTCTCCCTAATGCAGTAGTACATGGTTTTACAATGATAATCTCTCCCTCAGAGCACCATTTTCTACTGCATTAAGGAGAGGTTCCTGTTGGAGCTCTGAGGGAGAGATTATCATTATAAAACCATCTACTACTGTATTAGGGACAGGTTCCTGTTGGTGCTCTGAGGGAGAGATTATCATTCTAAAACCATCCAACACTGCATTAGAGAGAGGTTCCTGTTGGTGCTCTGAGGGAGAGATTATCCTTATAAAACCATCTACCACTGCATTAGGGAAAGGTACCTGATGGTTTTAGAATGATAATCTCTCCCTCAGAGCACCATTTTCTACTGCATTAGGGAGAGGTTCCTGTTGGTGCTCTGAGGGAGAGTTTATCGTTCTAAAACCATCTACTACTGCATTAGGGAGATGTTCCTGTTGGTTCTCTGAGGGAGAGTTTATCGTTCTAAAACCATCTACTACTGCATTAGGGAGAGGTTCCTGTTGGTTCCCTGAGGGAGAGTTTATCGTTATAAAATCATCTATTACTGCATTAGGGAGAGGTTCCTGTTGGTGCTCTGAGGGAGAGAATATCATTCTAAAACCATCTCCTACTGCATTAGGGAGAGGTTCCTGTCGGTGCTTTGAGTGGGAGATTATTGTTCTAAAATCATCTCATACTGCAGTAGGGACAGGTTCCTGTTGGTGCTGTGAGGGGGAGATTATCGTTCTAAAATCATCTCATACTGGTGTAGGGAGAGATTCCTGCTGCTGGTGTGAGTGGTGGAGAGGTTCCTGCTGCTGGTGTGAGCGGTGCATTTCTTGCACAAAAATAAAAAGTGCATCTACAATTTTCTTTTTTCTAAAAAAAGGGACGTGGTCGTGGTGCTGCTGGTGCTGCTGGTGTTGGTGGTGTTGCTGAAGCTCCTGTTGCATGGAGAGGATGTGGTCGATCTGTGCCAGCTACATGCACAAGTGAAACACCTTCCTTAGGAAGCCGACAGAACCTTCAACGTTATATGGTAGGCCCGAATGACGCTCAACGAATGGTGAGGCCAGTTCAAGTACAGGCGATAGTAGATTGGGTGGCTGACAATGCCTCCAGTTCCTTCACATTGTCTCCCACCCTGTCCCTTGATGAAAGCTCAGAGTTGGCACCTGAACCCCATGGCCATCTGTCTTTCACCTCAGCCCCTTGTAAATCAGCCAAGCAGTCTGAGCCCCAAGGCATGCAGCAGTCTCTTATGCTGATGATGCGTCATGCTTTGATGACTCTGCTAGTGTGCTTTCTGTGGGCCATCCACATAGCCCTGCCCCAGAAGTGGAAGACATTAAGTGCACCTATGCCCAACCACTTCTGTTGCAGGATGAGGACATGGAAACACCACAGCAGCACGTCTCTGATGATGATGAAACACAGGTGCCAACTGCTGCGGCTTTCCTCAGTGTGCAGACTGAAAAGGAGGGCAGTGGTGAAGGGTGGGTGGAAGATCATGTGGAGGATGAGGAGGTCCTAGACTCCACATGGAATGAAGGTCACGCGAGTGACGTGTGCAATTTGGAGGAAGAGGTGGTGGTCACAGAGACGCACCAGCACAGCAAAAGAGGAAGCAGGTTGCAAAAGCAGAGCAACCGTCCCCTAGACAGTACGCCTGCTACTAACCAATGCACCCAGGGACCTAGCACGCCAAAGGCAACTCAAAGGTGTTCCCCCGTGTGGCAGTTCTACAGACAATGTGCTGACTACAAGACACGAGTGGTTTGCACGCTGTGCAATCAGAGCCTGAAGCGAGGCATAAATGTTATAAACCTGAGCACAACCTGCATGACCAGGCATCTAAATTCAAAGCACTTGCTGTAGTGGAATAAGTACCTCAAAATCCAAGAAAGGTCTAGGCCTCCTCCTGCTTCCTCTTCTGCTGCTGCCTCTTCCTCTACAGTGCCAGTGTCACCTGCCACCCAGCAAACAGAGCATGTGACAGCAACGCCACTATGTCCACCACTGTCCCCAAGCATTTCCACACGGTCCCTTGGAAGCTTACAGCTCTCCATCTCCCAAACACTGGAGAGAAAGAGAAAGTACCCCCCTACCCACCCACAATCCCTGGCCCTGAATGCCAGCATTTCAAAATTCCTGGCCTTTGAAATGCTGTCATTCCGTCTGGTGGACCTGGACAGTTTTAAAAACCTGATGGCGGTGGCTGTCCCACAGTACGTGGTTCTCAGCCGCCACTACTTTTCCAGGGGAGCTATCCCTTCCCTGCACAAACAAGTCAGGGACGAGATCAAGTGTGCACTGCGCAACGCCATCTGTGGCAAGGTCCACATAACCACTGATACGTGGACCAGTAAGCACGGGCAGGGTTGCTATATCACGCTAACTGCATACTGGGCAAATTTAGTGGCGGGTGGCGGCTAGCCGTTTGGTGCATGTCCTTCTGCCACCCAGGATTGCAGGGCATTTCTCTTTACCTCCTGTTGCCTCCTCCTCCTACTGCGCTTCCTCCTCCTCCTCCTCCTCTACCACCTCCTCATCTGCTCAGCGTAACACCTTCACCACCAACTTCAGCACATCCAGGGGGAAACGACAGCAGGCTGTTTTAAAACTGATATGTTTGCGGGATAAACCCCACACTGCGCAGGAGCTGTGGACGGGTATTGAACAACAGACCAATGAGTTGTTGTTGCCACTTAGCCTCAAGCCTGGCCTGGTGGTGTGTGATAATGGGGGAAGTCTCATAGCGGCTCTGGGCCTAGCCGGTTTTACGCACATCCCTTGCCTGGCGCATGTGCTGAATTTGGTGGTACAGAAATTTCTAAAAAACTACCCGGATATGTCATAGCTGCTGCAGAAAGTGTGGGTCGTCTGCGCACTTTCGGCATTCTCACCCTGCTGCTACTTGCCTGTCTGCTCTGCAGTGGATCATCGGCCTTCCCGCTCACCGCCTCCTATGCGACGTGCCCACAAGGTGGAACTCCACCTTGCACATGCTGGAGAGACTGTGCGAGCAGCAGCAGGCAATAGTGGAGTTTCAGCTGCAGGACGCATGGGTCAGTTGCTCTGCGGAACAGCACCACTTCACCACCAATGAGTGGGCCTCCATGCGAGACCTGGGTACCATATTGCATTGTTTCGAGTACTCCACCAACATGGCCAGTGCCGATGATGCTGTCCCCAGCGTTACTATCCCACTTCTATGTCTCCTTGAAAAAACACTTTGGGCGATGATGGAAGAGGATGTGGCACAGGAGGAAGTGGAAGAGTGGTCATTTCCACGGTTATCAGGCCAGTCATTCACAAGTGGCTCGGAGGGTGGGCTCCTGAACCAGCATAGGCCAGGTCAAAAATTTTCAAGCTAGGGCACAGTTCGGGAGGAGGACGAGGAGAAGGAACCGTGTTTACAGCAGGGTGGCACCCAACGCAGCTCATGGGCATCACTGGAGCGTGGCTGGGGGGATACGGAGGACACAGATGATACACCTCCCACAGAGGACAGCTTGCCTTTGCCTCTGGGCAGCCTGGCACACATGAGCGACTACATGCTGCAGTGCCTGCTCAATGACAGTCGAGTTGCCCACATTTTAACTTGTGCTGATTTCTAGGTGGCCACACTGCTGGATCCCCATTACAAGGACAATGTGCCATCCTTAATTCCCTCACTGGAGCGTGATCGAAAGATGCGCGACTACAAGCACACTCTGGTAGACGCTCTGCTGAGGGCATTCCCAAATGACACCAGGGGCTCAGTGGAGGCACAAGGCGAAGGCAGAGGAGGAGGAGGAAGAGGTCACCAACGCAGCTGTGGTACCGCCAGCACCTCAGAAGGCAGGGTTAGCATGGCCGAAATGTGGAAAAGCTTTGTCAGCAGCCCGCCACCACAAACAGCACCACCAGCTGATAGGCAACGTCTTAGCAGGGGGCAGCATTTCAGCAACATGGTGGAACAGTATGTGTGCACATGCCTACACGTACTGACTGATGGGTCTGCCCCATTCAACTTCTGGGTCTCCAAATTGGGCACATGGCCTGAGCTTGCCCTTTATGCCTTGGAGGTGCTGGCCTGCCCTGCAACCAGTGTATTGTCTGAACGTGTGTTTAGCATGTCAGGGGGCGTTATCACAGACAAGCACAGCCGCCTGTCCACAGCCAACGTGGACAAGCTAACCTTTATTAAAATGAACCAGGCATGGATCCCACAAGACTTGTCTGTATCTTGTGCAGAATAGACATTTAGACCGGCCTCACACAGCCATTGGTATCCTTTTTTTTTTTAATATGTCTCAATATTTTGGGGGCTACCCCAATTCTAAAAAGAAACCAAACAAACGAAAAACAGTGTTGGCTACCTCCTCCTCCTCCACCACCACTTCCACCTACACCTCCACGGTCACCGCCTCCTCAACCTCCAGGCTCCTACTCCACCTCCTCCTCCAATTTTTTTTTTTTTTAATGTAATTTTAAGTTATTTCCCTATCCACATTTGCTGGCAGGGCACTTGTCTTACTCTTACCCCCATTTTACTTCAATGGGGTTCGGTGTCTGGAGTCATGTTCGGATCGAGTTCGGTGCCGAACCCGAATGTTTTCATGAGGTTCAGCCGAACCCGACGAACTCGAACATCCAGGAATCCGCTCAACTCTAATCATTATCTGTCGTGAGATTAAGGGTGTGTTAGGAAAAGATTGTGCTGTGGACTTGTTTGCAGTTGATTGTTGTTTCCTCACGCTCCCAGAGGGGGAGGTGCTGGGCAGCTCTATTTGAACTTGCTGCTCCTGTCAGCAAGTCCTGTCCGTTCTACAGTGTTTGAGTACCTGTGAGCCTCAGCTCTCCTGCCTGTAACCTGCTTCCTGTGTAGTTCCTGTTCCTGTGTACCGACCCAGCTTGCTCTAACCTGCTACCTATCTGCCAGCACCAACCCTGGCTATCCACGACCATCCGTTTGCCTGACCCTTCTGTACCTTTGCTGCCAGTCTGTTAACGAACCCTGTTTGGACTTGACCACTCTCCGCCTGAACCCCTTGTACCTTGCCTGCCTGCCAGTTGCGACCCAACCTGAACGACCACTCTTCTGACTTGCACGACCATCCGGAGCCTCACTTCACCACCTTCAGTGACCATCCGGCCCTCATGCCCTCCCGCACTCACGGGTCCCCTGTCTGCTCTACCAGGGACCCCTGAATCAGGTGCGCAAGAGTGGTTGTTCCCTGCACACGCCAGACTCCACCACCAGGACCATGACAGGGTGTGTATTCACAAGTTGCGGCAGAATGATCCAAGATAAAAATTGTAAACACATTTAGGAACTACTTTTCAGGTCATAGTGCCTAGTGCTTCCAGGTGGCCTTGAATAGGAATTACCTACTAAAGATACACATGCTATATTAATCTTAGCTCAAATACTCTAGAGTTATGTTACAGTGTGTATAATTTTATGCTAGAGATAACCAAGGAAACATGGAGTGAGAAAATAAGAACTAGATAAAAAAAAAAAAAAAACAATTTCTCAAGAAAGAGCTGTTGAGCCTGACATATAAATAGTACTTCGATTGTACCTTATTTCTGAGTGGGTGGCCTGTTATTAACAAACTAACAAATAAATGAACGGGCTTGTAGATTAAGGTATGTCATTTACGAGCTATTTAGACCCTGTCTGGCAAGTATGTTTGTGAAGTCAAATTTAAATTTAGATTTAAAATTGCAGAAGCATGCACAAAGGGAGTACAGGTATTGGTGTGAAATGTGTTTGGAAATCAGGCAAAAACATGCCTTGATTTCCTCCCTTTATATGTTTGGGTAAGGAGGCAGGAGATGGGTTTAGTTCAGGGCTTTTTGGTGCATAATGTGAGTATTAGGGCAGAATGCTGGATTTCTGCACTTTGTCTTAAGTATTGTAGAAATTTTGTGATTATGTACTCCCCTCGGACCTGCTATCAGGTCCAGTGACCACCTGTGTTCTAATTGACCTCATATTAGGTCAATGGGAGCAATAGCGTGTGTCTCTTGTTTGGTTTCATAAAGGAACTTAGGTTAAAGGATATGTCCTCCAACCTGTTGGAGAAAAGAAGTAGTAAGTGATTGATCCCTGACCCTGTCAGTCAGGTATGGTCTATTTTGGGTTAGTGTCCAGAGTCTCTCAGATAAGCTTAGGGGTTAACCAGATAAAGTAGTAGGGGTGACCAGTGTGCCATGCTAAACATGTCTTTGTTCATTTGTGTAGGGTGTTTTTCTTCTACATTTCTTCCATATGTCTGAAGTGAATGTTTTTGTGGAGAATGTTCAGTATCCAGTGTTGGCTGTTTGGAAGATATGGAGGAAGTGTAAAACTACACCTAGTTAGTTTGTTCTTTGTGGCGTGTGTTGATTTGATTCTCCGAGGCTGAATCGAGTGTCTTGATTTGTGTAAGTAGAGAATTGTCCGATTTGAGACGTTGAGTTTTTTCCTTTTTCATGTTATATCTGGTCTGGATGAGTGGGTGTTGAGCATATAATGTCCATCAGGATAACTGGTGATAGCTTTCATGGTAGGTTGTCTGTATTAGCACGTGGGAGAATTGTCAGGGGATCCCTTCTGTTAAAGGTATACCTGTTGGAGGGAGTCCCAGGATGAAGTGATATGTAAGCTCATCTGTCTTGGGTTATAATTATGCCCTTTGCGTGCAAGGTAGGCATATCAAATTTTTGGGAACAAACTTGTGTGATTATATATATATATATATATATATATATATATATATTGTAAGGGATTTAGCTAGGCAGCGGGTGTGTTTGACTCCCTGAAAGGGTTCACTACACAAGTTAGGCACAGCGAGAGAGCAGTTTCAGATGAAAAAAAAAAAAAGGTAGTTTATTCTCACTACATTCAATGTTGAAAACAGCAAAACAAAAACAAATAAAAAAAAAATTCCTAGGCCCCTTGACCACTGACTGCACAATAGGTTTCCCTGTCTGTCAGCTGGGTACAGCCTACCGCTGTACAAAGATCCTATCTCTCACTGCAAGATACACAGCCACACAGGCCTTACCGTGTACAGGATGTTTTACTCCCCAGTCTATGATCACAGAGCTGGTTCCAGGGTGGAGCACTCACCTATGCTTGCTGGGAGATCTTGTAGAGGCTTTAATGAGCCAGCTCACCTCAGCTGCGCTCATTACCTCTACACCTGCAAGACTCCCCTTAGTGGTATAAGTCTGCATAGACTTTAAATCTTGGGCAGATGTACCTGCAATCCTGCACCAACCCGGCATCTTTACCCGCCAGCTGTCACATACCCCCCCTCTTGTTTCAAACTGGGGTTTGGGACACACGCAGCCAGGTACGCAGGTACCCGAGATAGAGCATCCACGTTCCCCATTTGAACCCCAGGGCGATGCTTCACGGTGAAGTTGTATTCTTGCAGGGCCAGAAACCAATGATTTACCCTCCTATTGGTCTCCTTGTTTTGAGCCATCCACTTTAAGGGTGCGTGATCTGTAATCAGATCAGTCTACCCAGCAAATAGTATCGCAGGGAGTCTAGTGCCCATTTCACCGCTAGACACTCTTTTTTCAATTGTAGCATCATTTTCTTCGTGGGGTTTCAGTTTCCTGCTAAGATAAATTACTGGGTGTTCTTCTCCGTTCCAGACCTGGGACAACACTGCTCCTAAGCCTACGTCTGACGCATCAGTCTGTACCACAAAGTCCTTAGCAAAGTCAGGTGAGTACAGCACTGGATGGCTACATAAGGCTTTCTTTAAAGCCTGAAAGGCTGCTTCAGGAGTCCATTACACCATGGAAGACTCTTTCCCTTTTGTCAGGTTGGTTAGGGGCACAGCCTGCGAAGCAAAGTGGGAATGAATCGCCGATAGTATTCAGCAATTCCGAGGAATGCTCAAACCTGCTTCTTGCTGTTGGGGCGTGGCCAGCTGTTTATGGCTTCCACTTTGTTCGTTCTTCGTCCAAACTCGTAAGGAGCCTTAACGACTTATGATAGCCGCTAAGTAAGGGTGAAACGAAGCG
>BLSH010046453.1:23092-33337 GCA_018402905.1 Glandirana rugosa | reverse complement strand
GTGTGAATAAAAGATGTTGAATGATTGACGGTTTGATTTAAAGTGATACACACATTTTGCAGAACAGTGATATGGGTACTCTGGGCTTATTTATACTTTTTGGACATAGTTTGAAGATGATTTTAGAACAGTTCTATGGCCTCTAATGTTAATTAATACTTTTCAGACCCATTTTGAAGATGATCTCCATTTTTGCATTTTTATGTTTTTATTTTTTAAAAAAATATTTAAAGTTATTTCCCTGTCCCCATTTCTTTGTAGGGCACTTGTCCCACCCTTACCCACATTTTCCTTCCTTTTGCAGACCTCTAGGACCTTCCTGGGCTTTTTTACAGCATTTTTAAGATTTTTCATTAAAATTACCAGAACACCGGACCCGAACCCGGACTTTTTTTGAAAAGTCCGGGTCCGGGTCCCGGACCCCCCAAAGTTCGGTACGGACCCGAACTTTACAGTCCGGGTTCGCTCAACTCTAGTAATCATCACACAATATGAACCATGGCATTTTTATTTTATGTAGTTTTTTACAGTCACATTTAGAGATATCAATGTACTCTTCATGTGGTCTTGTTCCGGCGTGAAACTAGCTAACAAATATTTGTTTGAAGTGGATTGACCCTTTACCATAAAGATATGTGAAATGATTAGAGTTGAGCGAACACGAACTGTAAAATTTGGGTCCGTACCGAACTTTTGGGTGTTCGTGTCCCGAACCCGAACGTTTGATAAAAAGTCCGGGTTCAGGTTCTGGGTTCTGGTATTTTATCACGCATGTTGAATCAACAAGCGTTTCACTGGTTTTCCCTAGAAGCCATCACAGCCATGCCTACTAATGGCATGGCTGTGATTGGCCAGTGATCATGTGACCCAGCCTCTATATAAGCTGGAGTCACTTAGTGCTGCAGTCACATGCTCTCTGGGTAGTGTAGAGAGAGGATGCTGCCGGCTCTGTGAGGGACAGATTGCAGATATATATAATA
Organism: Glandirana rugosa; assembly: GCA_018402905.1. Lineage (NCBI taxonomy): Eukaryota > Metazoa > Chordata > Amphibia > Anura > Ranidae > Glandirana > Glandirana rugosa. The sequence goes on along the minus strand of BLSH010046453.1, from coordinate 32,357 downwards.
TAAGATCTCATCAATCTGATTGTGGACTAGGTAGAGACTACTACTACTGCTTTGAGGGACAGATTGCAGATCTCATCCTGCATTAAAGAACGATCTGCTTTGAGGGACAGATTGCAGATCTCATCCTGCATTACAGAACGATCTGCTTTGAGGGACAGATTGCAGATCTCATCCTGCATTACAGAACGATCTGACTGGATTAGGTATAGTCTATTGCAGATCTCATCCTGCATTACAGAATGATCTGACTGGACTAGGTAGAGTCTATTGCAGATCTCACCCTGCATTACAGAACGATCTGACTGGACTAGGTAGAGTCTATTGCAGATCTCACCCTGCATTACAGAACAATCTGAATGGACTAGGTAGAGTCTACTGCTTAGAGGGACAGATAATTGTTCTAAAATCATCTTCTACTCCTTTAGGGTCAGGTTCCTGCTGTTGCTGTAAGGGACAGATTATTGTTCTATAATCATCTCCTAGTTCTAAAGGGAGAGGTTCCTGCTGGTCCTGTAAGGGACAGATTATTGTTCTATAATCATCTCCTAGTTCTAAAGGGAGAGGTTCCTGCTGGAACTGTAAGGGACAGATTATTGTTCTAAAATAATCTCCTAGTTCTATAGGGAGAGGTTCCTGCTGCTCCTGTAGAAGAAGAAGAATTTATTATTAATTTTTTTTTTGTATTAATAAATACTTAAATAGTGCTACATAGTATATTTGTGGACAGAATGAGGAGAGCAACAAATAAGGGATGTGGTCGTGGTGCTGCTGGTGTTGGTGGTGTTGGTGAAGCTCCTGTTGGAAGGAGAGGACGTGGTTGATCTGTGCCAGCTACACGCACGAGTGAAACACCTTCCTCAGGTGCGAGTAGCCGACAGAACCTTCAACATTATATGTTAGGCCCGAATGCCGCTCAATGAATGGTGAGGCCAGAACAAGTACAGGCGATAGTAGATTGGGTGGCTGACAATGCCTCCAGTTCCTTCACATTGTCTCCATCCCGTTCTCTTGATGAAAGCTCAGAGTTGGCACCTGAACCCCATGGCCATCTGTCTTTCACCTCAGCCCCTTGTAAATTAGCCAAGCAGTCTGAGCTCCAAGTCATGCAACAGACTCTTATGCTTTTTGATGACTCTCCTGGTGTGCTTTCCATGGGCCATCCACATAGCCCTGCCCCAGAAGTGGAAGACATTGAGTGCACCGATGCCCAACCACTTCTGTTGCAGGATGAGGACATGGAAACACCAGCGCAGCACGTCTCTGATGATGATGAAACACAGGTGCCAACTGCTGCAGCTTTCCTCAGTGTGCAGACTGATAAGGACGGCAGTGGTGAAGGGTGGGTGGAAGATGATGTGGAGGAGGATGATGAGGTCCTAGACCCCACATGGAATGAGGGTCATGCGAGTGACGTGTGCAGTTTGGAGGAAGAGGTGGTGGTCACACAGAGGCACCAACACAGCAAAAGAGGAAGCAGGTTGCAAAAGCGGAGCGAGCGTCCCCAAGACAGTAGGCCTGCTACTACCCACCCCACCCAGGGACCTAGCACACGAAAGGCAGCTCAAAGGCGTTCCCCCGTGTGGCAGTTCTTCAGACAATGTGCTGATGACAAGACACGAGTGGTTTGCAAGCTGTGCAATGATAGCCTGAGCCGGGGCATAAATGTTCTCAACCTGAGCACAACCCCCATGACCAGTCATCTAAATTCAAGGCACAAGCTGCATTGGAATAATTACCTCAAAATCCAAGAAAGGTCTCGGCCTCCTCATGCTTCCTCTTCTGCTGCTGCCTTGGCCTCTTCCTCCACCTCTACAGTACCAGTGTAACCTGCAACCCAGCAAACAGAGCATGTGACAGCAACGCCACCATGTCCACCACCGTTCCCAAGCATTTCCACACGGTCCCATGGAAGCTTACAGCTCTCCATCTACCAAAACTGGAGAGAAAGAGGAAGTACCCCCCTACCCACCCGCGATCCCTGGCCCTGAATGCCAGCATTTCCAAATTCCTGGCCTTTGAAATGCTGTCATTCTGTCTGGTGGACACGGAGAGTTTTAAAAACCTGATGGCGGTGGCTGTCCCACAGTATGTGGTTCCCAGCCGCCACTACTTTTCCAGGCGAGCCATCCCTTCCCTGCACAAACAAGTCGGGGACAAGATCAAGTGTGCGCTGCACCACGCCATCTGTGACAAGGTCCACATAACCACTGATACATGGACCAGTAAGCACAGGCAGGGTCTCGCTAACTGCACACTGGGCAAATGTAGTGGCGGGTGGGCCTGAGGCGGATAGCAGTTTGGCGCATGTCCTTTCACCACCGAGGATTGCAGGGCATTTCTCTTTGCCACCTGTTGCCTTCTCCTCCTACTGCACTTCCTCCTCCTCTACCACCTCCTCATCCGCTCAGCGTAACACCTTCACCACCAACTTCAGCACATCCAGGGGGAAACAACAGTAGGCTGTTTTAAAACTGATATGTTTGGGGGATAAACCCCACACTGCGCAGAAGCTGTGGATGAGCTTTGAACAACAGACCGATGAGTGGTTGTTGCCACTGAGCCTCAAGCCCGGCCTGGTGGTGTGCAACAATGGCCGAAAACCTCGTAGTGGCTCTGGGCCTAGCCGGTTTGGCGCACATCCCTTGCCTGGCACATGTGCTGAATTTGGTGGTACAGAAATCTCTAAAAAACTACCCGGATATGTCAGAGCTGCTTCAGAAAGTGCGGGCCGTCTGTGCGCACTTTCGGTGTTCTCACCCTGCTACTGCTCTCCTGTCTGCGCTGCAGCGGAACTTCAGCCTTCCCGCTCACCGCCTCCTATGCAACGTGCCCACAAGGTGGAACTCCAACTTGCACATGCTGGAGAGACTGTTCGAGCAGCAGCAGGCAATAGTGGAGTTTCAGCTGCAGCACGCACGGGTCAGTCGCTCTGCGGAACAGCAACACTTCACCACCAAAGAGTGGGCCTCCATGCGAGACCTATGTATCGTATTGCGGTGTTTTGAGTACTCCACCAACATGGCCAGTGCCGATGACGCTGTTCTCAGCGTTACTATCCCACTTCTATGTCTCCTTGAAAAAACACTTCAGGCGATGATGGAAGAGGATGTTGCACAGGAGGATGAGGATGAGGAGGAGGAAGAGGCGTCATTTCCACGGTTATCAGGCCAGTCATTCACAAGTGGCTTGGAGTGTGGGTTCCTGCACCAGCATAGGCCAGTTAAAAAATATTCAATCCAGGGCACAGTTCTGGAGGATGAGGAAGATCATGAGGAGGAGGAGGAGGAACCGCAGCAGGGTGGCACCCAATGCAGCTCATGGGCATCACTGGAGTGTGGCTGGGGGGATACGGAGGACACAGATGATACACCTCCCACAGAGGACAGCTTGTCTTTGCCTCTGGGCAGCCTGGCACACATGGCCGACTACATGCTGCAGTGCCTGCGCAACGACAGCCGAGTTGCCCACATTGTAACCTGTGCCGATTACTGGCTGGCCACCCTGCTGGATCCCCATTACAAAGACAACGTGCCATCCTTAATTCCCTCACTGGAGCATGAGAGGAATATGCACGACTACAAGCGCACACTGGTAGACGCGCTGCTGAGGGTATTCCCAAATGACACCGGAGGCTCAGTGGAAGCACAAGGCGAAGGCAGAGGAGGAGGAGGAAGAGGCTGCCAACACAGCTGTGGCACCGCCAGCACTTCATAAGACAGGGTTAGCATGGCCGAAATGTGGCAAAGCTTTGTCAGCAGCCCGCTACAACAAACAGCACCACCAGCTGATAGGCAAGGTCTTAGCAGGAGGCAGCATTTCAGCAACATGGTGGAAAAGTATGTGTGCACACGCCTACACGTACTGACTAATGGGTCTGCCCCATTCAACTTCTTGGTCTGCAAATTGGGCACATGGCCTGAGCTTGCCCTTTATACCTTGGATGTGCAGGCCTGCCCTGCAGCCAGGGTATTGTCTGAACGTGTGTTTAGCATGGCAGGGGGCGTTATCACAGACAAGCGCAGCCGCCTGTCCACAGCCAAGACAAGCTAACATTTATTAAAATGAACCAGGCATGGATCCCACAAGACTTGTCTGTACCTTGTGCAGAATAGACATTTAGATCGACCTCACGCAGCCATTGGTATACTTGTTTTTTTGAATATGCCTCAATATTTTGGGGGCTACCCCAATTAGAAAAACAAAAACAAACAAACAACAAAAAGTGTTGGCTACCTCCTCCTCCTCCACCACTGCCACGGTCACGGCCTAGTCAACCTCTAGGCTCCTACTCCACATCCACCCCCCTTCCCATTTTTATTTTTTTATTTGATTTTAAGTTATTTTCACTATCCCCATTTTTTTGTAGGGCACTTGTCCTACTCTTACCCCCATTTTACTTCCTTTTGCAGCCCTCTAGCACTTGCCAGGACTTTTTTACAGCCATTTTTGTGCCCAAAAGTTCAGGACCCCATTGGATCCGCCGAACGCGAACATCCAGGTGTCCGCTCAAGTCTACTTGTGCATTATGTAAGAAATTGTACATTGCTCTGATGGAGGCTTTTTTTAAATATAAATAAAGAATTTGGAAAGATAGGCTTTGGATCCGCCGAACCCGAACGTCCAGGTGTCCGCTCAAGTCTACTTATGTATTATGTGAGAAATTGTACATTGCTCTGATGGAGGCTTTTTTTATATATAAATAAAGAATTTGAAAAGATAGGGTTCAGATCCGCCGAACCCGAACATCCAGGTGTCCGCTCAAGTCTACTTGTGTATTATGTGAGAAATTGTACATTGCTCTGATGTAGGCTTTTTTATATATAAATAAAGAATTTGAAAAGATAGGCCTGGGAAAGATGTTAGCCCTTCTCAGCGGTGACCAGGCCTTGCTGGAAGGGCTTCATTCTCTGATAAATATTTCATAATGTGCTATGGGTCTTGCAGGTTTTTTTTTTCAGCAATTTACCACCGCTTTCACAAATGAATCCATAACTAAACAAATTGTTATGTTGTGCGCATCTCTACTGTTGGATATTGCAGTGCTGCCAAAAAAGGAGGGTAGAAAACGTGTCTCTTCTATAGCTTACATCTTTATTTTTTTGCCACCTGGATACACACAGACAGTTTGAGGCTTACATACTGTACGCTATAGCATAAAGTTGCAGTGTTTTCTCTGCCTGGAGAGTAATAGGTGGTGCATACATCCAGGCATATAATTATTACTCTGTATGAGACCGTACTCAGGTATACATCAATGTTTTCATGCATTGGCATAAACACATGCATGAGCATATGACATATTCCCCATACAAGGAAATTCTGCATTTGGGGAATACATCATATGTGCATGTATATGCTTACACTGATACACAAATACCCATGCATACCCAGCAAGGCCGCATATAGCCATTGTATGCAACACTTGTACATGTCTGGAAGGGGGAATTCTAAGGTTTTACACTACAGTATATTTTAGGCCTCAACCTGACTGTGTGCATGAGGTCTTAAAGATCTACTTTGAGTTTCACCTAGATATGACAAGGGCAAATGAAAACTATAGAAAAGATTTAATTAGGAATCTACAGCTCTGCACATTTTAAAAACAAAAATTGTAGTTAAATACAAGTAAAAGGCCATATCATGTAGTAAACATCTATTATTAAATACTCACTTCAAATATGTATGCATTAATAATTTACTCGTATTTAATATTTTTAATCACAACTATTTTGCATTATTATTCAATGATACATAATTATCTATAGCCAGCAATAATAACTGTCATTTTAACCAGTATAAATGAAACTTTACATAGGTTTAATCAATGCCAATACACCCTAAATTAATGGATATCGTCCTGTGAATTAAGTAGACCTATCTTGGTGTATTGTTTGCTGTTCATATTTGTGCAGCATTGTATGCTGTAATCAACTGTTAGTTGCAATATTTTGTTAATTAGTGCAATTGATTTGGACTCAATAATATTACAAAAGGTAGATCACTACAGGGCATGAGAATGGAGGAAGTGTGTTGAATATAAATACATTCTTAAGTCTTGGTTATTAACTTTCTAAGCCACTGAAGTAAAAAGAATTATGGGTGAAAAAGTGACAGTCAGTGCATCTTTCAAAGTGAGAATATTTCTTTCATTAGAACAAGTGCAGCTTGGAATATGTAAAATCATGCAGGGTAGTTTTTATTCCAGAATTTCATTTATCTGAAGATCTCATTCAATTTACACAATATAATCCCTTGTTTAAACCATTCTGCTTTGTTAATTTGCTTTGTATTACGAAAAGTGAAACAGCATTTAGCATTTTAGGACTATGTAGCTTGATTTAAAGTCTGTGTATTTGTTTAAAATAATAACAGTATTGTTATGTTGTTGTTGTTGCAGGACACAACAAGGCATATGACTGTAGTATAGAGGACTTTAAAGTGTTTGTAAAATATTTTTTTTCTTTTAAAATAATAAATAAGGTATACTTACCTGCTTTGTGCAATGGTATTGCACAGAGCAGCCACGATCATCTTCTGGGGTCCCCCACTGGTCTTTGCACCCCCTCTTTTCAGTGTACCACCATAGCAAGCCATTTCCTATTGTAGCACACCTGCAGGCTCAATCCTAAGCCATATTCCCTGTGTCTATAGACACAGGCAGCTAGGCTCTGCTCCACCCCCTGCTCACTTGTCACAGGATTTGACTGACATTGGCTCCCACTGCTCTCAGCAAAGCCTGTGAGAACAGGGAGAGGAGGAGAGAGCCACTGCTCGGGATCAAGATTGGACTCAGGTATGTATAATAGGGATGAGGGGGCAATGCATTTATTAAAACATTTTTTACCTTAATGCAGGAAATGCATTAAGGTAAAAAATGTTTAGGATTTACAACCACTTTAATGTGGATGTGAACCCTTATAATCATTTCTCTTTCTGCTCTCTTATGGTCTGTTATAAATGCCACTGAGCCCTGGTTCAGACTTGTGCAATGCGGGAACCGGCATGATTATACAGCTGGTTCCCGCATTGCATCACTCCCGCCATCAGTTCACACTGCCTTCTGCGAACCACTGGTGGGTGTTATTACAAAGCTAATAACACCCCCAGTTTTCTTCACAGGTCGCAGTGCAGAACACCCATGCGATGCGATTATAGTGCGGGAAAAAAGTTACATGTGCCTTTTTTTTGCGAATCTAATTCAAGTTCAGCCATACAAGTGTATGGCTGGACTCACACTGCTCAAAGATCACATATGATTGGCACTCGCAGTGCAGGTGCGAATCACATGCGATCTCTGAGGATCGCATTAGTCTGAACCAGGGCTAAAAGTGGATTGCTATATAATATCTGCTAAATAAGTGAAATGAAAATACCTTCAAATCCTAACATAAATATTTCTGTGTTATCTCAAGCAGTCTCATCAGTCCTGTGAATGGTTTCTCTGTGAACTACACAACATGTATCCTCTATGTTATAGAGAAGAGGAAAAGAGAGGTGCTCTTTAGTCCTAGAGGCATCATAAACCTTCCTATCTGCACTTTTTTTTAGTTTTTTTTTACTTACATAAGATGGATGTTGATTCTGCAGTTTTACTTGTTTCCCTATGCACACAGCTTGTAGTAGGGTAAACCTTCACATTCCTGTGTGGGAAATGTATTTTTTTGTTTGAAACATGAGGCATGCAACATGGCAATGCACATGTTATTGCATTTTAAAAAATAGTGTTGCGCTAAATCAGCAAAGTGAAACAATTAGTAACTCAAAGTGTGAAATTGGTAAACATATACACAGGTGAAATATTAATCAAAAGTCCATATCAGAGTCCATATAAAATGAAGCATAGTAATTGATGAAGCATAGATAACCACCAATGGTTTTGATATGAGGTTTCAAGAATAAATCGCAATGGGTAGATGAATTGTTTATTTTATATTTATCTATTCATTTCTATTTTTATTTATCTTTAATATCTACTTGTAATGTATTATCTATTGATTTTATTGCATTGTACACCTATGGTTTATCTGTTGCGATCTGGCCCGCTTTACATACTCACATTTTCTGTTAGTAAATAGATGTCCGTGGTGGTGACACGCTTCCTGGTACAGATATATGTACACCATGGGGACATAGTGAGAACAAAAGGGAAGGCTTTGCATGTGGTAACAGTAACGCCCCTTTTTAATTGAACGGCCAGTCATACATGAGCCGGCTTTTTTCCAGCCCCGGGTGACATAATGGACATGTGGGCAGGACTCTGGGAGGTTCTCACACACAGTAGTGGTCATTGATCCAATTGCTCCCACAGTGAGACTTGGTTTGCTTAATAGCAATGAGGCTTTTCCAGTACGATGTATCTGCATGGGGTGGGGTTTGCCATTGCTTCCACTATCATCAAAGCGAGGTAGTGAGCTTGTCCAATCAACATAGAGAGGCTTGAGTTTCAGAACAGGAAGTGGGAGAGTTAGTGGAGCCAGCTCTTAGTGTTTGTATATATAATGGCGGTAACGGGAGTACAAGCCTAGGCCCCAGGAAGAAGTCTCATTAGATGAAACTGGTAGGGCGACGGCTGCATTCTAGTACTGCTTCACCATTCAACTTGTCCTTGTGGGAGATGTGATGTTTACATGCGGTGCTTTTATTGCTTATATGTAAGTGCAACCTTTAACCACTTAACAACTGCCCTATAGACAAATGACGTCTACAGAGCGGTTGCTTAATTCTGGGAGGACGTCTATTGATGTCCTCCCAGAATCGCGCTTCCCGCGCGCCCCCTGGGACGAGCACACGGGAACATCCGTGACCATCGGGTCCGGGGGACCCGACTGATCACGGATCGTGGTGAATGGCCGCTGTGAGCGGCCTTTCACCACGTGATCGCGCCGTCAAATGACCGCCGGTAAGTGGTGCTAGGCACTAGTCAGCCCAGGGGGCCTGGGCTACCAGTGCCTACAAGGGCACACGAGCAGGGTCCCCCGCGCGCCCTTCGCGCTAAGACCCTCCTGTAGTTATCTGCAGGAGGGTCTTAATTCGTTGGCGAGACATCTGCAGTAAACAGATATCCCGTCAACAATTCACCAATTTCCAACGTGAATGTATATTCGTTATTTTCGTGGCGTACATTTGTAGTGTAGAGGGTGTTCCTGTTCAACTTACCACTTCGTCATGATCTTACGTCGGCAGCGGGATGGTCAAAGTAGATTACTCTGAAGAAGGACCCCGGATCCGAACATGAGGGCAATGGCGGTAATATATATGTTTGTGA
>BLSH010046453.1:0-22701 GCA_018402905.1 Glandirana rugosa | reverse complement strand
ACCCAGCCATCCATCCATGCTCACCCATCCATCCATCTATGCTCACCCACCCAGCCGTGCTCACCCAGACATCCATCCATGCGCACCCACCCAGCCGTGCTCACCCATCCATCCATCCATGCTCACCCAGCCATCCATCCATGCTCACCCAGACATCCATCCATGCGCACCCACCCAGCCGTGCTCACCCATCCATCCATCCATGCTCACCCAGCCATCCATCCGTGCTCACCCATCCGTGCTCACCCACCCATCCGCGGCTCATCCATCCCCATCCATGGCTCATTTGTGCCTCATTCATGCTCATCCATACCACATCAGTTCTCATCCGTGACACATCCATGCCACTACAGTGCTCATCCGTGCCACTACAGTGCCCATCCATGCCACTACAGTGCCCATCCATGCCACTACACTGCCCATCCATGCCACTACAGTGCCCACCTGTGCCACTACAGTGCCCATCCGTGCCATTCTACTGCTCATCCGTGCCAATACCCTGCCCATCTGTGCCACTACAGTGCCTATATATGCCACCACAGTGCCTCACAATAGTGTAAAAGATGGTCAAATTAGATTCTAAATGTATGCCGCTAGAATACCTGACGGTGCTCCCTGCATGTTGCCTTTGTATGTGGTCCCGCTGTGTAAAAGTGTCACATGTGGTATCGCCATACTCGGGAGGAGTAGCAGAATATATTTTTGGGGGTCATTTTTGCTGGGTACATGCTGTGTGCTAGAAATATTGTATAAATGGACAACTTTGTGTAAAAAAAACATTTTCCAAAAACTTGTGGAAAAAATGAACCGTTCAAAAGACTCATGCTTCCTAGAAGATACGTTGGGGTGTTTGCTTTCCAAAATGGGGTAATTTTTTGGGCGTTTCCATTGGCCTGGTGCTCCAGGACCTTCAAAAGTGCAAGAGGTAGTCAAGAAATTATGTGTGTAATTTATGCTCCTAGAACGCCTGACGTTGTTCCCTGCATGTTGGGCCTCTGTATGTGGCCAGGCTGTGTAAAAGTGTCACACATGTGGTATCGCCATACTCAGGAGGAGTAGTAGAATGTATTTTGGGGTGTAATTTGTGGTATGCATATGCTGGGTGTGAGAAATAACCTGTTAACATATGACAATTTTGGGGAAAAAAAATAAATAAATAAAAAATTCATTTTGCAAAGAATCGTGGGAAAAAATTACAACTTCAAAAAATTCACTACGCCTCTTACTAAATACCTTGGAATGTCTACTTTCCAAGAAGGGGTCATTTGGGGGGTATTTGTACTTTGTTGGCTTTTTAGGGTCTCATGAAATGAGATAGGCCGTCAGTAAATCAAGTGTGATCAATTTTCAGTGATTTGCACCATAGCTTGTAGACTCTATAACTTTCACAAAGACCAAATAATATACACTAATTTGTTTTTTTTTTTTACCAAAGATAGGTAGCAGTATAAATTTTGGCCAAAATTTATGAAGAAAAATTACTAATTTGCAAAATTTTATAACAGAAACGAAGAAAAATTAATTTTTTTACAAAATGTTCGGTCTTTTTTTAATTATAACACAAAAAATAAAAAACCCAGCGATGATTAAATACCACCAAAAGAAAGCTCTATTTGTGTGAAAAAAAGGACGCAAATTTCATATGGGTACAATGTTACATGACTGAGTAATTGTCATTCAAAGTGTGAGAGCACTGAAAGCTGAAAATTGGTCTGGTTGTTAAGGGGGTTTAAGTGCCCAGTGGTCAAGTGGTTAAATAAATTTTAAACGCTTTTATACTGAATTACACTATGTCTACCCCTTTTCTTTCCTGATTTGATGCACCTGCTTTGATGAGGGGAACGTATGGTGTATATGGTTTGGACGGAATATTGGGAAGTTTTGTTCCAGTACTTTGGATTGAAGACATAGAGGAGTCTTACTCACATGCTGTTTTTGACCACCCGTAATAGGTGTGTCAACGCTAGAGGGTAAGCGTACATCTTATCCGGTGGCGGTGGTTGCATCACACTTGGTTTACTGCATGCCCACAGTGCTAGATATATGAAGACATCCAATAAAGTTATCTATGCTTCATTGATTACTATGCTTCATTATTTTATATGACCTCTGATGTGGACTTTTGATTAATATTTTACCTGTGTATATGTTTACCAATTTCACACTTTGAGTTACTAATTGTTTCACTTTGCTGATTTAGCGCCACACTATTTTTTAAAATTTTACAGTTTTAGTGTGTATATCTCACATTGAGTTTTGCTTTTTAAGGAGATTTTTTCTCTTTGATCATTTTGTATTTTACACTAGCGCAGTGTATTCTTTGTTCCTTGCACATGTTATTGCATGGCCTCTGTCTGTAGTCTGAGAAATGTCACTTTCTGTGAAGATACTGCATATCCCACAATCTATGGGTCTTTCACTCCAGTGCTTTTCAGGTGAGATCACTAGGTGAAACTAAAGAAAAAAGAGTCTAATGAACCAATGTAGCCACCAGTTCCAAGGACTGGCACGCTGCAATATATATTAATTTCCCCTTGTGGTTTAGATCCACTATAATGTATATGCACAATATTGTTTGCACTAAAAGAACCAATCAGATCTGATTTTATTTTGATGTGACCAGCACCGTAAATTTGTATTATTTGTTATGGGTTATTTTACTCAAGATTGAGCATCTAAAGAGCAATTATAGGCAATATGTGAAAACATTCATTGAGTTACTAATGACAACAAACACAAGGACTGGATTAAAGTATTTATTTAGGGCGGGGGGCGTTGCTTGGCTCTGAGCGAGGATGGCCGACTGATCTCCGTGCTTCGGACACAGAGGGAGTCTAACGTGCCTCAGTAAGCCTGCTACCTCCAGACAAAATGGGGAAAACGAGTGGGACACCCCCGCACTCACGTTCTTGCTCCCCCAGGGACATTGATCCACAGACCGGGTATAGTATCCCGGACATGTTCCGATCACAATCGAGCGAGGCCCCGGCTTCATCTCGGGCCTCTGCTCGCTCCTCCAGCCTGAGTCCATCCGGCCGCAATATGTTCCACCACGCCACCTCGGCAACTCAGCCCCTCAGCCTGCAGGACCTGAGAACGGTGGCTGAGGACATCAAGGCATCCCTGGCAGCAGCCATAACTGATATCTGGAGGGACATCCAGGCGGTTGCTACTCGCATGGATGACATTGAGGAGCATGCTGGGCGCCAGGCCTCTGCTATATGCGGTCTCCAGGCTTCCTCTCGATCCAATGACACGCAGCTAAGGGACCTGCATAGGCACCTGGAAGACCTGGACAATAGGGGGCGCCGTCACAACCTAAGGGTGAGAGGCATCCCAGAAACTGTTGATCACACCCGTCTGCCACAGGCTACGGTCGCCATTTTTAATGACCTCCTGGGCAGACCCCCTGAAAACCCCATTGATTATGAGAGGCTGCATAGAGCTCTGAAACCTAGGGGCAGAGACGTAGATCCACCTAGAGACGTGATATGCTGTCTTGTAAACTTTAAAATCAAAGAATAAATCTTAAGAAGGGCAAGAGATCGCCGAAACCTGCTCTATCAGGGCACTGAGATTAAGATCTTTCAAGATTTATCCCCATCACCCTGCAGCGCAGGAGAGATCTACGCCCTCTGCTGGACCTCCTACGTTCCAAAAATATAGTGTACAGATGGAAATTCCCATTCTGCCTCTCAGCCTCCTCTCAGGGACGCACAGTACTCCTCAGAACCCCCGAGGAGCTACCTGCCTTCTGTGAAGCACTCAACATTGCAAGGCCTGACCTCCCTGATTGGGGTAGCCCGGCCAGGGGTCCCTCCCTTCAGAGAGTCACGTCGATGGACGCTATCCCAGTCAGAGATGAATTCAACATCGGACACCGACGATCAACCTCTCCGCGCCCACCCAGACCAGCGAGAAACAGGAACGATCAACGTGCAAGCCCCACAGCCTCTCCGGCCCACAGGAGACCACATCAAGAGAACAACTAATGTGCCGCCTTCAGACGGAGATCCGGGAAGCATGACCAACACTTGCCATCTACAGTGAGTCTTCTCCCAAGGTCACAACCTTTTCTGAAAATTTCTGTCTCCTAAACCCTTGATACCGAACGCGACTAGCCCGCTACCCTGGACACTTCGGCTAGACAAGGTAAAGACAAATATCCCTCTTTACTCCCCCCACCTATACTGCTAAGCCTCATTGCTCCCACGCCATTACCTTCTCGATAACCCACCAGGCTTGCCCACAAATAGCCATGGTCAAGTGACAAGCTCAGCCTTTATACTGTCACGCGATAAGCATGACGAGCGTTACTGCTGATCTTAGAAACACCCTTACCACAAGCAGTTAAAACAATCAGAAAGAAAACCAAAGTATATAACTGCCAGGCTGCCTTATATATTGTCGACATTTATGTCTATTGCGCAAGAACTGCCTTTACTAAGACCGAAGCTCTGGAGATTTGAACAGAACTTACTCCTCTTTATTCCCCCCCCCTTTTTTTTCCTCTCCCCACAATATGATTTCTCACTTATGGCAGCCTCATAATCTCTACTCTATGCCCTGACCTGGCCACTGTATGGCCTGGGCTGATGATGAAGCAGAGGCCATACATTAGACCCCTCATAGAGACACGCCATACCTCAATACAATGGGCTACATGTAGCCACACATCTATTGGGGCCTTTGCAATGACAGAAGATTGTATGGCCTTTGACCTTTGTTTTTGCCATGGCTCTAAGCGAACAGAGGCAGAGCACTGAAGTTTGTTTATTATGTTTATCGTAAAGCTGAGTGACTAGAGCCGACCCAGGTGTTCTTATAGGGGTTGAGCTTATCACGCACCCCATCTCACCTGATGTAACCAATTCCATACTTATATATTATATGCACCATGCTCCGACTGCCATTTATACATGCACACCCACCATAGTGTGTGGCATGACATTGAAATAAGACTAAAGTGTACCCTGGTTTGGCTCAACACTGGCGAATACGACACTGGTTGTAAAATGTGTGTAATGTTGTCTAGTTACTCTAAGAATGTTTATAGTTGGCTAAAAGAGATATTTGGGCAGTGGCGAGTTGACCCCCCCCTTAATCACTTTCACCCCGCTATGCAACCCTAGATCCCCTCCTGGGGAAGATACACTTCCTGAAGTTACTACCTCCGCCTACTCCAATCATGATAGTGTATTCTCATAATGGAGGGGGGGTGCCAACAATGCTCCTGCACCACTAGCCATTTGTTTAGGGAAGTTCCTCCCCCCCCACAAGGTTTGTGAGACGCGACTTAGGGCATCGGTGTGTGTGACTCTTCCCCCGGCGAACGCTGAATGTAAGCAGCTGAATGTACCTGACTCCTCTTTATAATTTGAGAGTTATACGCCCTGTGCGGCTGGGAGGGTTAATACATCCTCTCTTCTTTAATGATTCCTGGGGAGACTCGCACACACGGATGCCCAGCAGTATCAACACAAGGTACCGACGTGACATGATTTTACCTCCTGGAATGGATGCCCATTGGGCTCAAGCACAGACTGAAACAAATAACGTGAGGTTTTTGTTTCCAGGTCATATGTTATTACCCTAATATATATCTAGTTGCTCGCTATTAATGGCCGTGACGGAAACTAAGCCTGTATGCTCACACAATTACTATTGGGACCCCAATAGCCCCAAATGATAGACCTACGTTGGTCCACATGACGGAAACTCCCCCCATGGGGGCCTACGCCAGACTTACCCCCGTAACCGACTGACCTTGAAGGTTGAAGCTTCAACCAACCTCCCCAAGATACTATGTCTTTAAACTAAGGCTTCATATTATTGAAATAAGCATATCCTCCCCTGATGATCCGACAGCAAGCTCGACCCCCTACTCGTCTCGTAGTCAACCGCTACCCCCACCCAGTGGGAACCCTTTGGTCCTCACTGACCTCTACCAGACTTACCCTTTCCACCCTTCTCACCCCTTACACCCCCCTGATAGGACACACACCTGATTTCCTATCACTGGTACATCCCTATTGATCCACTCCCAGGGATCATCTTACCCTAGCCCCTCACCCTCCCCTTCTACCCTCCCCGATTCCCATTCCTGTGCCTCTTGGTCTCTGTCAGGGGCTCTCGATTTGGCAGTACGCACAATATGATTCACCCAAGTGCTATACTTGCGGCCCCCCCCCTTTTTTTTTCTTTTAAACCTACCACTAATAGTAAGCACCCGGGAACGGGTAAATAAACACGTGGCATGCAACAAATGGCTACCACAGAAAATTGTTAGACTATTTCAAAACTCACTTAACATGAAGGGACTTAACTCCCCAGAAAAACACAGTCAGGTACTTGATTTAATGTGCAAACTCAAGGCAGATGTAGTCTTCCTGCAAGAGACTAATTTCCGAACAGACCGAACGCTTCCCCATACACTTCCACGCAACCAACCCACAAGCCAAGACAAAAGGGGTCTCTATACTGATCTCCAAACACCTGAAATGGCAATTATCAGGCTCGCTAGTGGATCAGGAAGGAAGGTATGTCCTTCTCAAAGGTCAGATTGATAACAGACCTGTCACATTGGCAAATATCTACAGCCCCAATTCATCACAAGCCTCATTTTTCCAAAATGTAACACGATCATTGCTTGGATTCCGAACAGGCCTAACCATCCTGGGAGGTGACTTTAACATACCACTCTGCCCAATCCTTGACACGTCCTCCAACACCTTGTCCCTGCCGTACAAAACCCTCCGCCGGATTAAGATGTCCCTCAAAGAACTTCTACATGACTCATGGCGTACATTACATCCAACCGACAAAGACTATACCTTCTACTTGGCCCCACACAATAGGTATTCCAGAATTGACTACCTCTTTATTTCTCAGTCAGACCTGCCACTTCTAACTCAAGCAATGACTGAACCAATGATCCTTTCAGATCATAATCCCATATCCATGACTCTGACGCTACCAGACAGACGTACTATCACCAAGACCTGGTGTCTCAATCCCTCCCTACTTAGAGACGAACAAGACGTCGCCTTCATCAAGGACTGCATAGGGCACTTCTTCACAGACAATGACACTCCGGACACACCCCACCTAACACAACGGGAGACCCATAAGTGTGTCATTAGAGGGCACTTGTTAGCGCTTAATGCCAAAAAGAAAAAATCTCACTTTCAAACCCTAACCAATCTAACCCAAAAAATTAGATCCCTCGAAAGTGCACATAAACGCTCGCTGGCCGAACGAGACTACCAAAAACTTCCACAAACTAGAGAACTCTTAAGAAAGGAACTAAACCGCAAAACCAGGAGGAAATTCATTTTACAACATAAAAAATATTATGAATTTGGTAATAAAAGTGGGAAATTCCTGGCCAGAGCCCTCCAAAAGTCGAAAGCTGCTCACACCATCCATATGATTAGAGACCCCCACTGTACCGCAAAAAGATCAAACGCAGACATAGCAGCACAGTTCGAGTCCTACTACGCCAAATTATATAACCTTTCCGCACAATCCCCAGATGGAATTCAAACCACTAAGCGGACATCTCTTATCAAAAATTTCCTATAAAAGTACAGCCCGACCCCCCCCCCCCATCCCCCAAGACAAGGCACACACCCTGGAACGACCTATATCCGATACCGAACTTAAACAAGCCATAAAACAGCTCAAAGCAGGCAAGAGCCTCGGCCCAGATGGCTTAACCTCAACATACTATAAGACGTTTACAGACATCTTAACTGGCCCATTTTTTAAAGCATTTAATTCTATCCCCACCTCCCCATTACCTTTCAACAGACTTCTTGAAGCCCACGTCACTGTCATCCCGAAAGATAGTACAGATACATAGTTTCTAATTACCGGCCCATTTCCTTGCTGAATGTAGATGTAAAACTCTTTGCGAAAATTCTAGTGAATCGCCTTATCCCCTTTATGACCGCCCTAATAAACAACGATAAAGTAGGATTTGTCCCTGGTAGGGAAGCCAGGGACAATACTACAAAAGCTTGTCAAGGTCTTTTTTTTGTCCCTGGATGCGGAGAAGGCGTTTGGCAGGCTGGCCTGGGATTACATGGGAGCGGTGCTACGACACATCGGACTCCAAAACACGATGTTTAACTAGATCATGTCCCTTTACACATCACCCACTGCTCGGGTAAGTGTTAACGGCCACCTGTCAGAGGCCTTCTCCATCAGCAATGGGACGAGACAGGGCTGCCCACTGTCCCCATTGCTGTTTGTGCTGACTGTGGAACCTCTTCTCCGTTGCCTCAGAGCCAACAACGACATACAGGGAGTGTCAATAGCAAACAGAACATACACAGTGGCAGCGTTCGCAGATGATCTCCTCCTCTTCCTGAGGGAACCGCACACATCAATTCCAAAAATACTAGAAGAAATTCCAAGGTTTCAACAGTTGGCGAACTTTAAGATAAACCTAGCTAAATCATTTGCACTGAACATTTCCTTGCCCAGAGAAGTAGCCAGCCAGTGTCAGGAAAACTTCCCCTTTAGATGGAAAGAAGGTGCGATAAAGTATTTAGGGATATTCTTACCTACCAACATGACTGAGATCTATAGTAAAGATTTCCTTCCCCTACTTAAAGCTATCCCAACGGACTTGAAAAACTGTGAGAAACCCCATTTCTCCTGGTTCGGTAGAGCCGCCATATAATGAAAATGAACGTACTCCCCCGCCTCCTCTACTTGCTACAAACTGTGCCCATTGACATACCACAGACTTTTTTTCGCCACATTCGGCAACAATTCACCCAGTTTCTATGGATGCATAAGCACCCAAGGATTAGGTACTCACAGCTAATAAAACCCAAATCCAAAGGTAGCATAGTACTACCGGACATTGAAACCTATTACCATGCATGCCACCTAACTCGCATTGTCGACTGGAATGTACATAATGACAGTAAATATTGGATCCCCATTGAAAACCCCTTCTTAGATATCCCTATACAGGACACTTCCTAGATTCTGTCAACCCACATACCTCCCTCACTGATGACACATCCGCTAATTCACCCGACCCTTAAATGCTTTACCCGAGCGAACAAACGACATAATACTTCCACAGTACCAGGCCCTCTCACAACCCTTAGACTCAACCCGGTATTCCATCCGGGCATGTCTACACAATTCCTTCTCGACAGATGGCCCCATCCGTCCATACGGGCGTACCACTTTTATAAGGACGGTAAACTATTACATCGTACGGCCCTGCAAACCACCTCACCAGAGAAAGCTGTCCCTCAGAGGACCTACTTACAGCTTAGACACTATCTGAGTAGCATTGATAGAAACACGACTACCTCAAGGCCCCTCACTCCATTTGAACACCTTTGCACACAATCAGAACGCCAGCAACACTTGATTTCAACTATTTACAATCTAAACCAAGCAGACATAAAACCCACCTCTAGCTCTACATACTTAAAGTGGGGAAGGGACTTACAACAGGACCTCGAGGAGGAACATTGGGAAAGGATCAACATACTAGCACATAAAGGGTCACTTAATGTATCTGTGCAAGAAAACAACTACAAGATTCTGATGAGATGGTATCGTACTCCGACCCTGCTCCATGCCATATTCCCACACGTCCCGGAGACGTGCTGGAGATGTGGCGGGAACAGGGGATCTCTACTACACATATGGTGGAACTGTCCACTGATCCAACAATTTTGGCAACAGATACACGACATATGCACAAGAGTAAGCTCATACCCATTAAATTTTACAGCAGCACAGCTCATACTTCATCACTCGACCACACCAATCCACATATACCGCAAGTCTTTAATGATACACCTCATCAATGCCGCTAATATGTGCATTCCTCTATTCTGGAATAAACCACGCGCCCCGGCGATACCTGACTGGATACAGAAAGTAAATAAGATAGCTGAAATGGAAGAATTGATCCACACAGCAAATGATTCCCCATCTAAATTCTCACGCAAGTGGGCCTGCTGGATCCCCCTTTTGTACTACTGACGAATACAAATGATTAATGACCTAAATGACTGAGTTCATAGCACACTACCATGACTTACATGCAGTAAACATGTCAACTGGAATACGCATCCCTATCGTGTATATCTTGAAACGCATGTACTGCCCTCTCAAGAGAGGGTTAAGCCAGAGAACTCCTACCTGAGGCATTGGAGTTCTATGTAAGAATCGCCAAAACACCTGCCACACATTTATAACTCAAGCCAAATGAGCTAGCTATAACGCCGGTCGGGGACCCTTGACAGAGACCAAGGGGACTCCTGATACCCTCTCCTGCCCCCCTTTCATACCCCCCACTGCTTCTTGACCCCTCCCTACACTTTCATTTCATGCCCACCTCCATACTCACAAGCCTTTCGTCACAATTCATTTTACACTATCATTGTTATTAGGATATCTATACCCCCATCAAGTTGACAACCGACCATTCATAACAGTTTAACCATAAAATACCGGAATAGGCTATACAATATCCCAGACAATCCCAAGACCCACCTCCACAAACTCACTCCTATCATAGGAGACCACGATTATAACCAGTGGGTATTCTTACGACCTTGTATACATACCACCAATGTCACACTGGGTGATTACCGTACCCTCCAAACACTCCCGTACTATAGTCGATTGTTCCCTAGACTTTTTGATACAAGCCCCTTAAGCTATAGTAGAACGTGAAAGGCTTTAAAGACATTGCTAGATACACTCTCAATAATCCATGGCTGACGAAAATTGGAAGAGACAAGGCAAGAATAAAATCGGGAGGGAGGGGTGTGACTCTCCCGTTTCCCACACAGTTTGAGCCCAGTTGGGGTGCGGGGGAGGAAGGGAGCTGTACCCACCCACCCACAACAAGCATAGGTTGCTCCTGTCTGACATGTGTAGATACACTCTCAACTGACTATCACCCCACAGCAGGATAGCAACCCCACGTCTCTCTCCCTACCATGTCTCACAATGCTCCATTGAGTTGTACAAAATGTTATTGTACCTTTAGGCATATTTGTTGCTGATTGTATGGAACCTTTATGCATACCTTGTATTGTTTAAACCTTCAATAAAATAAAAATTGTTATTGGAAAAAAAAAAAAGTATTTATTCAGATTTTGTTATTATTACTATTATAATTATTATTATTATTATGTTTAATCAACTGTAGACTGATTTTCACAGACCATCTAACAGGTAGAAGAGTAGTAGGAATATGCTGCTTGTAACTTACTCTCTCTCTTTCTGGCTTACCAATCACATCAAACTTCTAAAGCAGATTTGAATCTTATTAGTAGCTGATCAAAAATTCTTAGTACTGAATTTACATTTACTTGCTGTAAATGAGAGGTAGTAAGGAGCCCACAGGGCATGCATTAGCATTAAAAACAGAAATGTTTCAAGGTCATCCGATAACCACAATAGGGTCCTCATCAGCAATGCTTTCTCATAGTTATGTTTTTAAAGAATGGCTTATGTTGTACATCAGTGTAACTCCTTATGTGGATTCATTCAAGTGACACTCTAAATAAAAAGGGAAAAACTATTTTTCAGTCATTTCAATGGTGAGTGACTATAGGTATATAAATAATTTTACAGTTTACTGTTAAAGTCAGTCCTTTATTCCATCTATGTCCCTTGTGAAAATGGCTGCTTTACATTAAAGAATGAGACTCAAATTTTCTCAACTTACTAAGGTAGATCTCTCGGGAAACTCAACTCTGCCTAACTTTATTGCAGAAGGATATCATATATAATGAAAATCCCAATGGTACTTGTCAAATGAGAATGAATCATTTAAATTTTTTAAAGTAACATCCCAAGAATCTTTGCAATAAGAGATACAAGGTTATTACATTATAAAAACTCACCTGAACAATCATAATTAAGCAGGCACATATGAAAGGCAGAGCTGGATTCTTACAACCTTCAGAACATCCTTAAACAGACATGATGCCATACTCAGTGAATTCTACAGGTGCTGGTTCCTTTACTACTACTTCTGACCAAGCCTATTCATTTACACCACTCAATATTCCGCCACTAAAACCCTTCAAACCTCCCTATACATTATACAGATACCACCAATCCACTCAGTCACCCCCCCCCCCCCCCATGTGAAACTCCTGTAGTGCTACCTCCATAGGAGCTGCTGGATAGGATGGACCCTCTATTCTTTGCCTCAACCTTCTTAAAAACGTCTGTCCCTCTGACATAGAAGGTTGAGTGTACAAACATTTAATATCTTAGGAATTCACCAAAAGTAATACTACCCGATAGTAGTGCTATATGCAGGCACCAAACCAGGTAAAAGCCAACTTAATATTTTGTCACTCACTAAGCTTGGTAACTAGACAAGCATAAAATGGATTAATAATGATAATAACATAATTTAGCATTCAAAGTGATTAACAATAAGGACTGGAGGTAAGATGACATTTGGCATCCATATCAGCATCAACAGTAGCAAGGCCACCTCAAGTGCAGCACTGAGCAGTATTAAAGTTTAATCTACCTAGTGCTGGAGCTATACTGCCAGAGTGCATTTGTGGCAGCGATGCTAGTCCTAGACTGACTGGGTATGTACTGTCCAAAAGAAAAGAAGTATGGTAGTAGAGGGGGCAGGGGAACAAAGGGGACTTGCAGAATAATTATTATGGGAGGGGCAGTCCTTTGAGATGTTCTTCTGCTGGGTATCCTTGGATCCCTTTAATAGAGCATCTTTGAACTTCCCAGTCCCAGTTAACCTGCGTGCAGTATAGTTACAGTATAGGTATATGTATAGTCTTGGCACAGGTGAAAGGTAGATGTGGTTCAGATGTAGTAAAGGTTAATAAAGTATAATCTGGTATAGGTGTAGTCTAGGTTTGGAATAGGAATAAGTGTGGTATAGTGTGCACAATGGGTGTGGTATGGATCAGGTATTTTTGGTGTCCTGCTCTCAGTGGCTCAGTCCCTGATAGCAGTAGCAGAATTGGGTGAATAGCCTGCTCACCAGTCCCTGGGATTCTGGGGTGACTTCTTGCTGTAGAGGGGGGTCCCCTCAGTCTCAGCCCAAAACCTTTGATGAGTGGTGGGAAGCAGAGGGTGAGTGGATGCTCCAGTTTCCCTGCTACAGAGGTGCAGGTGCTATAATGTGGTGATGCCCTTCAGGTGTCCTCACTACCAGTCTCAGGCTCAGATCTCTGCTGGTATGGTCTCCCACTGCCAGGCAAATATCCAAACAGAGGTGCTCTCTTTTTAACTCCCTTGGTTAAAGAAGGGCTTTCCCAGACAGTTTAAAGCAAATCTCTCCACTCCTCACACTGCACAGTGCATATTGGGATTTGTATTGTAAGGAGTCAATGTGTCCCATTATATGGTTGCTGTCTCAAACTACAACTCCCAGAATTATCAGTGCTCTGCATAGAAGTCAGTGAGCTTGCTTGACTTTACCTCTCCCCCTGCTGTCCAGAGGAGAATGGTGCAGCATCACATCAGTATCTCAGTAGATATTCTTGATATGTGCCTGCTGTACCATGTACTTGTATGAAAAAGCATCATGTTCTCTTTGTATTGCTTTCTCTATGTGAAATCCCTGGTATTCCTGCCAACCTCCCTGCTTTCCTATTAAAAACTGATCACAATAAGCAGGAGAACACGTCATGGTCAGTTCTCTAGCTGTGCTGGGAAATCAGAGTAGTTTCCTCCAATGATCAGACTTGTCCTGACTGCCCACTGCACAGCCATTCACTGGGAAGCCCAGTGTGCTGCTGATTCCCCCCCCCCCCCCAGCTCTTAAGCAGTTGAGAACAGAGGGAATGTGATCACTTATAGATAAAGGAAAAAAGGTATTTATATATATTTTTTATATCTCTACAAAAATGTTTTGCCTTTTTTATTTCTATTTTAAACTGAATAGGTTGTTTTACAAGGTGATCATTTACAATCATGTTAATTAGCCCCCCCAATAATAACTCATACCACCCCCAATACATAGATGATCAATGTTAATTCCCTTGTCACATTGATGGATGTTATACACTAAATTCCCCATCTTGGTGATCTGTGTAAATACCCCCTTTACATTGTAAAGCCCCCTTATAATGGTTATAAAGTTAGGTTAAATATAAAAAAGTGGTAAAAAATTAAAAATCAAGTAAAGAAATTATATTTTGAAGTCCCACACTCTTGCACGCATGTACTGTTCATACCAACATAACAAATAAGTAGGACATGCAAACATATGTAAACAATGAACGGGTTTGCTGAATCCAGCAGGAAGTTACATAACTAGAATTACATTGAAGTATGTGGCAGGGGAATTTAGCTATATTTTACGCCTTTTTTAGGCTAATATTTATGAAATTATTTAAAAAACAGTGCATAGGTAGTTGGGAACTGCCATGGGGAACATATACCAATGCAAAAAAAACAATTTCAACAATAGTACAGTTGCTGTTATGTGCTATTATTATTTCCATTCAGGTGACTTACCATAGACTGTGATATGGTAGGTGAGTATCACAGTCCCCTTGCAGACTGGAAAGGTTAATGGTTATTAAGTTATGGTTATTGTATTAGCATGTGCTGATATATGTATGCATTTTCTTGCATACTTAATGATGACTCAAAGCAAATCTACTTAATTAATTGTGGATAATAAAGTTTTGTAAAGCGCTGCGCAAACTGTTAGCGCTATATAAATCCTGTATAATAATAATAAAGTGTTCAATATGTTATTCATGTTTGCCTTAATGGTTTTTCATAACTGTTATGCTTTTTGTGTTGCCATTGTGTCAGTAAAATAAAGGCTTGACTGCGTTCCTTAATGACTGCATAGTAATGGTGATCAGAAGTGGAAAAGGCCCCAACTGTACCTAAAATGTATGTAAACCTTAACAATAAACATCTTACATTTGCTCCAATTGGTCTGTTAATTTCTGTTATATCTGTTCTATAAGTGCAAGAAAAAAACTGTTCACCCTGCAAAAAACTATTTCAACTAAACTGTTCACACAGAAGGGGGCCTTTTCATGCTGCCTAAAAGGCAACATTAAAAATGCAAAAAGAAATTCCTAGACCATGGTTTCCACATATAGATGCACAATTTATATTATGGAAAAAATGGCAGGCCAGGATCAAACTGTCCATATTGCAAAATGGTAAGGAACAAGGGGGACTAGCAGTTTCGAACACTAAACTATACTTTCTGGTAGCCCAGTTGCAACACATAACGGGATTGCATATAAATGATAGTTTTGACTGTATCTACATGCAAGTTAATAGTTCTCACCCGACTGTAATGACCCTGTCTCACCTGGAAATAGGTACTCCAAAACAGTCTACTAGTTGCCACATTTAAGAAAAGACATGTTTCTTCAATGCACACCTCTTTGGCTCAACATTTGTTATGTGGAATTGACTAAGCTGGAATGGTACCACTCCTGGCAGTCAAAGGGCATTGAATACTTGTTTCAGTTATATCACTCACATGTAGTGAAGTTCATTAATGAGTTGCAGTAGGAGTTTGGTTTAGAAAAGCATTAATATTCTAGATACTTACAATTAAGGCACACGCAACAAGTGCAAGCTCATCTTACAACTTTAACTCTAACTGGCCTCAGGTACATTACCCAGTATACTCAAAATAAAGGAATCGTTAGTCCCATATGCACTAACTTACTGCCCAAGGTCCAGAACGCAACTAATATACTGTGTAGAAGCAAGTGGGAGGCCGATGCGGGTGCCATTAAGGGAGATAAATGGGATTCAATTTTGAGTGCCATACCTTTTTAGTTTCATTATTTGCTTCACAGAGTTTTTCTCAACTTTTTATACTACACAGAATGTATAGAACTCCAGCTAAATTATATCAACGAGGCAAAAGATAAACCCCAATATGTCCCAGTTGCAAAATTAATGGAGGAGACTTTATCCACATGATTTGGTGGTGTCTGAAGTCAAGCCCTCTAGATATTGGGCAGAAGGCTTGGACATTGTCTCTTTAGTGTCTCAGATTACTATCCCTTTTGATCCAATCACATGTTCTCTGGCTGCCCTAGACAACGAAACGACTCTCACAATGATACTTGTGATGATACAAAGTGCTAACAAGGTACTGGAT
This sequence comes from Glandirana rugosa, assembly GCA_018402905.1. Classification (NCBI taxonomy): domain Eukaryota; kingdom Metazoa; phylum Chordata; class Amphibia; order Anura; family Ranidae; genus Glandirana; species Glandirana rugosa. The sequence continues at coordinate 6,566 of BLSH010046453.1, read as the reverse complement.
ATCTCCTACTGCACCCACAAAAACAAAGTTGGCTGCAACAAGTTAATTTCAACTCTATGCATAAAAAAAAAATTAAAACATTGACGTATTTCCCATAATTAATTTTTACAAATATGGCAGGGTTGGTTGGATGTCTTGCTCCACAGCAACTCATCATGGATAGACTTCTACTGGGATGATCTAGAGCTGTACTAAGTGGTTCTGTATTTAACCAACGCATGTTCTTGGAATATTGTGATATAATGCTATAGACGGGTAAATATTGGTATCACCTGCCAAGTGTTTCTCCCTTCTTCCTTTTTTTTTTTTTTTGTTCTTTTTAGTTCTTTTTTTCTTTATGCCTTTTCCTTGTTAAAAAGTTTTATTGGTTTAACAGAAAATAGGAAGATGTGTACAAGTGGGGTAATCTGCCACAACATACAAATAATCAAGAACAAGTGCGTTAACAATCTTAGGAATGTTGGAAATGAGAGTAGCGTCAGGGGTACATAAACTGAGAACAGGTGAAATTGACTGCTAGTCCTCTCAAATCTAACTAAGCATGCACTATTATCACAGTCGAGGGTATTAGGGACCCAGTATGTTAAGGAGACATGTCTAAAAAAAGGGGGACAGTGACCCATATAGATGTCATAGGTAAGAGGGAAAAGAAAAAGGAAATAGGTAGGGTGGGGGAAAAGGAAGAAGATGGAGATGAGGGTGCCTATTTACTGAAGTTAGGGTAGATGGTTGGAGAGTGAGCCACAATTCAGCCACAATCCGAGTCGGGGACTTCCACACCTTTGCAATAGTCTGCTTGGCTGCAGTGGTGAGCTGTTGGAGTAATTGGAACTGGGAACGAGCCAGCTCAGCCGGTTTTAGATTTAGAAGAGCTGGTATGGGACATTGACTTCTAAAGCCTTAGAGGCCATTGCGAAGATGCTCTTCCAAAACTCTAGGACAATAGAGCAATCCTACTATATATGGAAATGCATAACCTGAGCAGTGCAGCCACGAAAGCTGAATATGATGGGACATATTTTGCAATCCTAGCTGGGATGAGGTATCAGCATGCAAGGACCTTTTATAGCTGATTTATTTTTCTAGGACATTAGGTGAGGAAGAATTAATAGCTGTCCAGGTACTGTACCACTCTGAGGCCTCAATTGTGCTCCCCAAATCCTGTGCCCACTTACTAACATACGATAGTGGAGAGTTGTCTGGAGTAACATTTAATTGTTGATAAAGAATTGATATGAGACATCTAGTATGGGGGTCATTCTTACAAATACTTTAAAATTGTGATAATTGGGTTAATGGTGTGCCTGTTTTGAGAAGTGGCATGTAGAAGCTTTTGATTTGTAAGTAGCGGAATAGTTCTGACCTGGGGAGTCCATAGGATTTGCATACGCTCTAAATGAGTGAAAAGAGTTAGCTGAAACCAGTTTATGTAACCTAAAGGGGTTAGCCAAGGACCAAACATTAAAGGAAAAAGAGAAGGGGATTGTGGGGTGATTGTAGATTATGAGTGGTTCTAAATCTGTCCCATATGGATAAGGAGTGCCTTGTGATTGGGTTAAGTATTGAGCTTCTATCCGCTGGGCAAAGCGATAGCATATTGGCAACAGAGATGAGATCAGATTTGACTGATTCCACTGCCACCCACAATGGCGTTTCCTTTACTGCGTGGTATTTGGAAAGTTGCGTAAGCTGGGCCACGTGATAATAGGAAGAGAAATTTGGTACCCCTAGACCACTGCTAAATTTGGAGAGGTAAAGAGTAGAGTTGAGCAAACACCTGGACGTTAGGGTTCGTAGGGTCCGAACGGCACCGAATCCACCAGGGGGTGGATGTGGAGTAGGAGCCTAGAGGTTGACTAGGCCGTGACCATGGCAGTGTAGGTGGAAGTGGCGGTGGTCGAGGAGGAGGAGGAGGTAGCCAGCACTGTATTTTTTTTTGTTTGTGTATAATTGGGGTAGCCCCCAAAATATTGAGGCCTATTAAAAAAAAAACAAGTATACGAATGGCCGTGTGAGTCCGGTCTAAATGTTTATTCTGCACAAGGTACAGACAAGTCTTGTGGGATCCATGCCTTATTCATTTTAAGGTTAGCTTGTCCATGTTGGCTGTGGACAAACGGCTGCGCTTGTCTGTGATAACACCTCCTGCGGTGCTATACACACGTTCAGACAATACACTGGCTGCAGGGCAGGGCAGCACCCCCAAGGCATAAACAGCAAGCTCAGGCCATGTGGCCAATTTGGAGACCCAGAAGTTGAATGGGGCAGACCCATCAGTCAGTACGTGTAGGCGGGTGCACACATATTCTTGCACCATGTTGCTGAAATGCTGCCTCCTGCTAAGACGTTGTCTATCGGCTGGTAGTGCTGTTTGTTGTGGCGGGCTGCTGATAAAGCTTTGCCACATTTCAGCCATGCTAACCCTGCCTTCCGAGGTGCTGGCGGTGGCACAGCTGCGTTGGTGGCCTCTTCCTCCTCCTCCTCCTCCTTTGCCTTGTGCTTCCGCTGAGCCCCCGGTGTCATTTGGGAATGCCCTCAGCAGCGCCTCTACCAGTGTGCGCTTGTAGTCGCGCATCTTCCTCTCACGCTCCAGTGAGGGAATTAAGGACGGCACGTTGTCCTTGTAACGGGGATCAAGCAGGGTGGCCACCCAGTAATCAGAAGAAGTTACAATGTGGGCAACTCGGCTTTCGTTGCACAGGCACTGCAGCATGTAGTCGGCCATGTGTGCCAGGCTGCCCAGAGGCAAAGACAAGCTGTCCTCTGTGGGAGGCATATCAACTGTGTCCTCTGTATCCCCCCAGCCACGCTCCAGCGATGCCCACGAGCTGCGTTGGGTGACAACCTGCTGCGATTCCTCCTCCTCCTCCTCATCTTCTTCGTCCTCCTTGTCCTCCAGAACTGTGCCCTGGCTTGAATATTTTTGACCTGGCCTATGCTGGTGCAGAAACCCACCCACCGAGCCACATGACTGGCCTGATAACTGTGGAAATGACCCCTCTTTCTCCTCCTCATCCTCCTGTGCCACATCCTCTTCCATCATGGCCCGAAGTGTTTTTTTCAAGGAGACATAGAAGTGGTATAGTTGGTGGTGAAGTGTTGCTGTTCCGCAGAGCGATTGACCCGTGCGTGCTGCAGCTGAAACTCCACTATTGGAGTCTCTCTAGCATGTGCAAGGTGGAGTTCCACCTTGTGGGCACGTCTCATATGAGGTGGTGAGCGGGAAGGCCGAAGTTCCGCTGCAGCGCAGACAGGCGAGCAGCAGCAGGGTGAGAATGCCGAAAGTGTGCACAGACGGCCCGCACTTTATGCAGCAGCTCTGACATATCCGGGTAGTTTTTTAAAAAATTCTGTACCACCAAATTCAGCACATGCACGGGATGTGCGTCAAACCGGCTCGGGCCAGAGCCGCTACGAGATTTCGGCCATTGTCGCACACCACCAGGCCGGGCTTGAGGCTCAGTGGCAACAACCACTCATTGGTCTGTTGTTCAATGCCCGTCCACACCTCCTGCGCAGTGTGGGGTTTATCCCCCAAACATATCAGTTTTAAAACAGCCTGCTGTCGTTTCCCCCTGGATGTGCTGATGTTGGTGGTAAAGGTGTTACTCTGAGCGGATGAGTGGGTGGTCGAGGAGGAGGAAGCGCAGTAGGAGTAGGAGGCAACAGGAGGAAAAGAGAAATGCCCTGCAATCCTCGGTGGTGGAAGGACATGCGCCAAATGGCTAGCCGGCTCAGGCCCACCCGCCACTACATTTGCCCAGTGTGCAGTTAGCGAGATATAGCGTCCCTGCCCGTGCTTACTGGTCCATGTATCAGTGGTTATGTGGACCTTGTCACTGTTGGCGTTGCGCAGTGCACACTTTATCTTGTCCCTGACTTGTTTGTGCAGGGAAGGGATGGCTCGCCTGGAAAAGTAGTGGCGGCTGGGTACCACGTACTGTGGGACAGCCACCGCCATCAGGTTTTTGAAACTGTCCGTGTCCACCAAACGGAATGACAGCATTTCAAAGGCCAGGAATTTTGAAATGCTGGCATTCAGGGCCAGGGATCGCGGGTGGGTAGGGGGGTACTTCTTCTTTGTCTCCAGTGTTTGGGAGATGGACAGCTGTAAGCTTCCATGGGACCATGTGGAAATGCTTGGGGACGGTGGCAGACATGGTGGCGTTGCTGTCATATCGTCTGTTTGCTGGGTGGCAGGTGACACTGTCACTGTAGAGGTGGAAGAAGAGGCCGAGGCAGCAGCAGAAGAGGAAGCATGAGGAGGCCGAGACCTTTCTTGGATTTTGAGGTAATTATTCCAATGCAGCTTGTGCCTTGAATTTAGATGCCTAGTCATGGGGGTTGTGCTCAGGTTGAGAACATTTATGCCCCGGCTCAGGCTATCATTGCACAGCTTGCAAACCACTCGTGTCTTGTCATCAGCACATTGTCTGAAGAACTGCCACACGGGGGAACGCCTTTGAGCTGCCTTTCGTGTGCTAGGTCCCTGGGTGTGGTGGGTAGTAGCAGGCCTGCTGTCTAGGGGACGCTCGCTCCACTTTTGCAACCTGCTTCCTCTTTTGCTGTGCTGGTGCCTCTGTGCGACCACCACCTCTTCCTCCAAACTTCACTCGCATGACCCTCATTCCATGTGGGGTCTAGGACCTCATCATCCTCCACATCATCTTCCACCCACCCTTCACCACTGCCCTCCTTGTCAGTCTGCACACTGAGGCAAGCTGCAGCAGTTGGCTACTGTGTTTCATCATCATCAGGGATGTGCTGCGCTGGTGTTTCCATGTCCTCATCCTGCAACAGAAGTGGTTGGGCATCGGTGCACTCAATGTCTTCCACTTCTGGGGCAGCGCTATGTGGATGGCCCACAGAAAGAACACCAGGAGAGTCATCAAAAAGCATAAGAGTCTCTTGCAGGACTTGGGGCTCAGACTGCTTGGCTAATTTACAAGGGGCTGAGGTGAAAGACAGATGGCCATGGGGTTCAGGTGCCAATTCTGAGCTTTCATCAAGGGACCGGGAGGGAGACAATGTGAAGGAACTGGAGGCATTGTCAGCCACCCAAACTACTATCGCCTATACTTGTTCTGGCCTCACCAATCGTTGAGGGGCATTCTGACCTACCATATACCGGTGAAGGTTCTGTTGGCTACCTAAGGAAGGTGTTTCTCTTGTGCATGTAGCTGGCACACCTCGACCACGTCCTCTCCTTCCAACAGGAGGTTCACCAACACCACCAACACCAGTATCACCAGCAGCACCATGACCACATCCCTTATTTGCTCTCCTCATTGGGCCCTCAAATGTACTATGTAGCCCTATGTAAGTATTTATTAATACCAATTAATACCTTTTTTTTAAAAAAAGGCCAACGTAGCCAGACTTTTTATTTTGGTGCAACAAATGCACTGCTCACACCAACAGCTGGAAGCTCTCCCTTTAGAACTAGGAGATGATTTTTTACTTTCAAAAATTTTTTATTATGAAATAGTACCATACAAGAAAGATACTGTACAACAATATAAATGTCAGGCAATCAAACAAAAAGTGTTATTCCATTCTCATTACCTCTTCTGGCTCACTCTACACTTCTTCTAGACAATTCTCAAGGTTCTAAGGCCTAGAGAGGCTCATCGGCTACTGGCCACATGAACCAAAGTGGTATGCTGACGGCCCCCTCCCTTCCAGGCACCCCATAATGGGCACAAACTGTGCGTGGAGAGGGGAATATACTTAATTTTCAGTATATTGTATAAAATTAACTTAAATTTGGAAAAATAATAAACCAATATTTTTGCCTGCAATGTCAATTGTCACATAAGAAGCATGTACAACACAACATTCGATGAACAAAAGAGGTTGAGCCAAGCAGATTGATGTGGTTTATAAATGTACATCTCATGGTGTTAGAAAGAGTAGATCAGCACTCCTCTGCCTAAAGAGGATACTGATCCACGGGATCCGTGACACTAGTCCTCATCACTTTATGTAGAATCAACATAAACAAAGAGGGCCAAACTATAAGTAGTGTGTGACAGGTAATGATGTAAAGTTAGTTGTCCACAAGCCTCCCCCCAAACGGGCCTCTAAGTGAGGGCAGACCTTCTGACCACTGTTGTGGTGGGCCTCAGGCAGGGGGACCCGGAGGTCAGGCCACCTCCCCGACACCCACATGGGGACTCGCTGTGTCGGAAGATGAACCCAACCCCCCGAGCCCTCTCCCGTTGGCCAGCCAAACTCTGCCCCCGTAGAGGTAAACTAGAAATTAAACCGAACACTAAAACGGCATAACCCAACCAGAGTATGGTTAGAGGGAGGGATCCTACTATTTTCCGTACTGTTCCGAAAACCAAAATGGAGAAGGTACAACTACGTCTGAAGATCAGAGAATAAGTACTGAAGAGAGAGAGAGAAAGAAAGCAAGACACTAGAGATTAGGAGAAGAAGAAATCAGGAAAAGCGAGTGAGTATGTAGCCAAACTGCGATCAGGGAGATAGGGAGTACTAGAGGCCTGGAATCAGCGAGATGCCTACAAACCGTGCCCACGGCTCCCATACCGCCTCGAATT
>BLSH010046432.1:23033-33102 GCA_018402905.1 Glandirana rugosa | reverse complement strand
TCTTTCCTTTCCCCCTTTTTTCTTTTTCTTCTTTTCTTTACCCTGTTTCTTCCTTCTCTTTCAATCCTTTCGCCTTTTTTTCTCCCCGTTTCTCTCCCATCTCCCTTCCACCGTGTCTCCTCCCTTACCCCTTCCTTCTTTTCACCTTCCCTACCTTTCTCTTTTCCTCCCCTCTTTCTCCTCTTTTCTACTTCTCCCTATTTTTCTTCCTCTTCCGTTTCCTGTTTTACCCTTCCATCCCTCTCCTCTTCTCTCCTCCCCCCTCCTATTTTTTATACATGAATAATAGACCTACCTATTGGACTTTGTTATACAGATGTACAGTATCTCACAAAAGTGAGTACATCCCTCACATTTTTGTAAATATTTTATTATATCTTTTCATGTGACAACACTGAAGAAATGACACTTTGCTACAATGTAAAGGAGTGAATGTACAGCTTATATAACAGTGTAAATTTGCTATCTCCTCAAAATAACTCAACACATAGCCATTAATGTCTAAACCACTGGCAACAAAAGTGAGTATACCCCTAAGTGAAAATGTCCAAATTGGGCCCAATTAGCCATTTTCCCTCCCCGGTGTCATGTGACTCATTCGTGTTACAAGCCTCGGGTGTGAGTGGGGAGCAGGTGTGTTAAATTTGGTGTTATCGCTCTCACTCTCTCATACTGGTCACTGGAAGTTCAACATGGCATCTCATGGCAAAGAACTCTCTGAGGATCTGAAAAAAAAGAATTGTTGCTTTACATAAAGATGCATATTGCATAGCACCTTAATACATATATGAGCACACACACACAGTATAATAAAGAGCAAGCAGCGCTAATAAAGCTAAAACAAAAAAAGAGTCCAATGTAACTTCTTGGTAGTCCCTGTTAGGGGACAGGATCTTGCTCCAATAATGGCCACCACCACACCACGTGAGAAAATTCGGGAGGACAAACCCCCCTAAGTGGGTAGACTCACCAAAGGTAAGTAAATAATCTGCCTTAAGATCTCAATGTTATCCTCTTAGATTCCGCATCCAATTATCTCTCATCCGATCTCTGGTGTGTGAGTGGTTACAGATATGATTGTGCAGGAACCAACAAGATAACTGTGTAAAGAACACATCCAGCATCCAATACAAGGGGGAACCAAACGCTCATCCCATCCAACCATGTGGTCCTTCGGGAACTATGGTCATCCAAAACGATTGTTCGTCCTGCACGCTGTATGATGGAAGAAGCCGGCTGGCGGCGTGTAGGTCAGAAGGTGGCTGGGAGCGCAAACACTCGGCACAGGCAGGATGGCTTCACAGTGGTGCGGCGCGTTTCCTTGGCTGGCAGGCTCCAATGCCGTGGGAGGCTGCGCCACTTCGTCAGGCAGTCAGGGGCAGATGTGAAGTAATGTGGAGCTCCACAGAAACGCGTCGCACCACTGTGAAGCCATCCTGCCTGTGACAAGTTTTTGCGCTCCCAGCCACCTTCTGGATCTCATCGGCAGCAGTCAGCAGCATGGAGGAGGTCTGGATCTCATCATCGGCAACAGTCAGCAGCATGGAGGAGGTCTGGATCTCATCGGCAACAGTCAGCAGCATGGAGGAGGTCTGGATCTCATCAACAGCAGTAAGCAGCATGGAGGATGACTGGATCTCATCAACAGCAGTCAGCAGCATGGAGGATGACTGGATCTCATCAACAGCAGTCAGCAGCATGGAAGAGGAATGGATTTCATCCGCAGCAGTCAGCAGCATGGAGGAGGACTGGATATCATCAACAGCAGTCAGCAGCATGGAGGAGGAATGGACAGTGGGCACTGGATCAGCAGGCAACATGGATAGTGGCAGAACAGTAAGAGCAGGAGAAAAATGTTGTTGCTTTTTTGGCCTAGCAACTGGAGAACTGCAAGTAGGTGCATTGTGCTGACCAGAGTGTGCTGCTGAGGGAAAGGTAGTAACAGTATTGGGAAACATATTAGGAGGAGTAGCAAAAGTACAGGAAGAAGCCTGGTAGGTTGCTATGGGTAATGGTACTGCGGGGGGAGCATTCAATGGATTGCTTATAGAGGAAGTGTGGTTACTGGTAGCAGGAAGTAATGAATACTCAGTGGCAGCTGTGGTTGCTAGGGGTAACAGAGGAAGGGATACCTGATTTTTAGCAGCAGATCTGACTTTGTGTGACTCCTCTAGCACTGGTGATATGATCTCTGACCAAGCTTGTAGCAGAGGTTGAACTAAAGTCAGTTTGTCTTTCCCTTGCTCGCTTTTCTCAATTAACGAGTGCACAGCAGCTATGCAATCCAACAACACCTGTTGTGAATAGGCAGAATACTGCTTGAAAAAAGACCCTGCACAATGTTTCAGCAACCATCCCAAAAATCCTGCCTGGAACATAGTAAACGGGGGAGTGAAAACATCATGGCCCTGAGAGGTGCACTGCAATAGTAACTCAGAACAGACCTGGATCAGGGATTGTACATTACTAAGGGAGAATCTGCCCTCAACAGCTAAAGCATGTGCTGTCAAAATGCTTCCCAACAGCTCCTCCTCAGTGAGATCCTGCCAAAGTGAATGACACAAATCGTTATCCCCTACTGCAAGTTTCACATGACAAATTACCTTCACTCTTAGTATCTTGACAGAGGTAGGCAAAAATTTCAAGCAACTGGCTCCAAGTTCCCAAGTGTAACAGATCTGGTCGTTGGTGGGCGTCATGATTATGTCAGGTTTCTGCAGGTAGGCAGATCAGACACGTAGCTACACAATAAAACCAAGACCAAACAAAATATATAATTTTAAAGTGATATTTATTTACAGTGAAATGCACACCAAAAAACATACACAGCAAACAGCAAGCAAAACAAACCTCAAAGACAAAAACAAGAACCAAACCCCCAATGCACAAACAAGAATAACTAATAAACCTAACTACACTATCGACCAAAAATAACTATATACAATATCTGTAATATAAAGGATAAGAGTACAGGGTATGCAAGGAAGCAAGGTATCAAGGCTGGGTACTACGGCAGGAAGCAGGAGCAAGGCAGATACTTACAGGAAGGTTCAGGATATCAGGGGACATGAGCACAAGGATCTGGCAGCAAGGAGGCGAACAGGATCATGACGCACTGGGGAAAGGGAGGAACAGTCTTAAATAGCCATCTAATCACTGAACCCAGGTGTGGCTGATTGTTACAGCTTGCTGGCTCTGGGGAGACACCTGCTGGTGGCCACTGGAGCTGCAGCAAACAGCCCAGAGCAGCACAGCGCCACCAGTAGGTAAGCTCAATCCTGACAGGCACCCTCACTCAATCAAATATCTGGGGGTCCACATAACCACAAGTTTCTCATCACTCCACCAAGCTAACTTTTCCCCATTGTTTCAGCAAATTCGCCTACTGTTGCAACAATGGAAGAAACACCACATCTCCCTCCTGGGACGTATAGCATCAATTAAAATGACTGTCCTTCCTAAACTTGTTTACTTGTTCCAAACGCTCACCTGAGAAAACTGCAAACAGACTTGTTACAATATATATGGAACTATAAACGACATAGAATCCCCAGATCGGTCCTCTTGGCCTCTCGTACTGAAGGGGGCCTGGCATTCCCCAATCTCATTAGATACTATCAGGCAGCCCAACTCCATGCTATGGCCTCCTGGTTTACCCAATGCTCCTACAATAAATGGATGGAAATAGAAAAATTGACATTAGCCCCAATACACCCGAACAGTTTCCTATGGAGTTCGAACGCAGAGGCTCCTGCTAACCGCATGCTGGGAACAGTGTCCCACCTGAGGTCACTATGGCGGACACTTTCTCGCCAACATGATCTAGCCTCAGATAAATCTGTACTAATCTCCTTCCTATACAACCCAGAACTACCGGCAGGATTAACCTACCAGATGTCCTCCCCATGGGCGACGCGGAACCTATTCCACTTTGGTTACTTAGTCGACCCCGTAACCAGGAAACTTCTGCCCTTTGCTAAACTTCAGGATAAATATGGGATGCCCCATCAAACATTTTATAGCTACCTACAAATCCGACACTATGCCCAGAAGATAACATCCACCTTACAATTCTCATCCCCCTCCCCCTTTGAGCGCATAATTTTAGAAGGCACAAGTAGGAGAGGAATAATCTCGGACATCTATAAAACTTTGAACACACACTCCTTCCAGACACAGGGAAAACACTTATATATGCGTAAGTGGGAAAAAGCACTGGGTGCCACATGGACAATTGCTGATTGGCAGATCATGTGGTCCCAGGCTTCCAAAAGCTCCCTCTGCACCTTATATAAAGAGAACTCTTATAAGGTCATGTTCTTTTGGTATATGACCCCTGACGTTTTGCACACCATATATCCGCATATCCGCATATCAGACAGGTGTTGGAGATGCCTATGGGACAAGGGCACCCTCCTACATATCTACTGGAGCTGCCCTGCTATTGCGCCTTATTGGCAGATGGTACATCAGCTCCTATGCAACATATTCGGCCCTCACATCCCGATGACACCCGCATTCTTCTTACTAGGACTTCCCCCGCAAACGCTTTCCAAACTACACAGGAAACTCATACGCAATATCCTCACCGGAGCACGGTGTTTAATAGCCCTACACAGGAAACGCTGCAAACCTCCGACATAGGAAGCCTTTTACGCTAGGGTTAAGGATGTAGAGCTGATGAAAAAAATGACAGTCAGACTACAGCATCGCTTGGAAGTTCACAATCGTATCTGGGCACCGTGGCATCTCCAGGAGGATCCAGGTTGACAATACACAAACCTTTTCCCTCCCTCCTTTCTTTCTTCCTTTGTTCTCTATTCCCCTTTTTCTTCTTTTTTCTCTTTTCTCTCTTTCTTCAAAAAAATGAATAGTTGTTACTTAAGATTAAAATATAAAAAAATGCTTTTTTTTATGGAGGCGCATGCGCGAGGCTCTGCATGTCGGACGCACCGCTGTAGAGCTCCGCATCTGAGGGAAAGGCATGGCCGCATATACCGGAGCCTGTCGCCGATATTCAGCTTACAAGGACCCCGTACAGCATCAGGCACACACCGGACCATTCGGGATGGTCCTAGTGCACACCAGACAGAAGCCCAAGGCCAAAACTATACGTGAGGTCCTGGCGCGGGCCTCGGCCAAGATGGCGCCGGACACACCACGCCGCTCGGGCTCACATCGCTCCCCACAGATGAAGCCCCTGCCACATCCAGACGAGGGTGAGTTTGACTATGAGCCCTCCGCCACACTGGTGAGCTCCCCTGGGACACGGGCATCACAGCCTGACATCCTGAAACAGTTTGAATCAATGCTCCAGAGGGCCCTTAAGCAAACCTCTGACCAAATCACAGAGCGCCTCACTAAGGAGATCAGGGAGCTAGGGCACCGCACCGCTGAATTGGAGCAGAAGGTAGATGAGCTGGAGGTCACTGTTCGCAATCAGGCTGACGAATTAGAAGCCATCAGAGAGGAAAACTTATCCCTTCAAACACAGTTGGAGGACTTTGAGAACAGGGCCCGCAGGTCTAACCTGCGCATAAGGGGGATCCCTGAGTCAGTAGTGGATCTGCAGTCCACAGTCACGGCCCTATTCCAGGAGCTAGTCCCATCCATACCTATCGAAAGGCTAGAAAACACTATTATCGTACTAAAGATCAAATCATGCAAACAGCCCGCCTCAAGTGGGCACTAAGATTCCAAGGCCACGATTACCAAGTGTTTGCGGACCTGTCTCCTACCACTATTGCCAAACGTAGGGCCATGAAACCGCAGCTCCAAATCCAACAGGATAACCACATCCCCTACACATGGGGGTTTCCTTTTTCTCTCAAATTCACATTTACAGGTCGCAAATATCTCTGCAAGTCTCAGGAAGAACTCCAGTCTCTTTTGCAGGAGCTCCATCTCACTGGACCCCCGTCTACCCCGAGAGAACTACGTCAAAGACGCCGCTCTGCCTCCAGCTCACCTCAAAAAGCTCATGCCTCTACCTCCGACGCTGACGACCGCAATCTACATAAACGCACCAGGCGCACCTCTCCCTCAGCTTCACCCCTTGAAGACATGGATTAAGGACTAAGGTAATACCCTTTTTGATTATGCACCCTTCACACTAGAGGGACTTCTCGTCTTGGACTTCTCGACTTTCTCGCATCATGAGGTCCTTTCCGCTATCAAATCACTGAAAAACAACAAAAGACCGGGCCCCGATGGCTTTACGGCCATGTACTACAAGCATTTTGCACACATTTTAGTCCCTGTATTAACTAACGCCCTCAACGCTGTCCGATTAGGCTCCGCATTCCGCCCTGAGTCCCTCTAGGCCGTTGTCTCCATGTTGCCCAAACCCACCTCCGACGACTCCTCCTGGACCAATTATCGTCCAATCTCTCTGCTTAATCAGGACATCAAACTCATGGCCAAAATCCTATCTGCCCGACTGAATAAGTTAATAGGCTCCCTTATTCACAGGGACCAGGTGGGATTCATACCAGCCAGGCAACATCCGGAGAGTGGCTCTCCTAACCCACATAGCCCGCACTCGCAATATCCCCACATGCCTTCTATCCCTGGACATCAGAAAGTCCTTTGATACCCTATCCTGGCCCTACTTAACCCTGGTGCTGAAGAAATGGGTATTCGGCCCACACTTTCTGACATGGATCTCATCCCTCTACTCCTCCCCGTCAGCCTGTGTAAGGTATGCAGGCTTTAAGTCTGACCCATTCCCCATCCGCAGAGGCTCCCGCCAGGGATGCCCCCTGTCCCCTCTCCTCTTTGCCCTGGCCATTGAGCCCCTAGCACAACTGATTCGTTCTAATCCAAGCATCCGGGGAATCGAGGTAGGAGGGCATCAGCACAAACTATGCCTCTTCGCGGACGACGTCCTCTTATTTCTCACCTCCACTTATCTCATCTCCTAATCTTCTTCAGACTCTGTCCGACTTCGCTTCAATATCAGGACTGAAAGTAAACCCTGAGAAATCCAAGATACCAAACATATCTCTTGACCCCAAAACGCAAACTCACCTACAGCAAGCTCTCCCCTACGCTTGGGTAACAACTAGTCTCCCCTATCTTGGGATCCAACTCCCCCCCAACCCATCAGACATATATGCCGTAAACTATCCCCCAATGCTGTCCCACTTCACCCGCCTGATGGCTGGATGGTCGAAACTCCCTCTCGCCTGGTTAGGACGAATCACAGCGGTGAAAAGGTCTATTTTACCCAAAATATTATATCTATTTAGGGTCCTCCCAGTGGAGGTACCCTCTCACTTCTTAAGAATTCTACAGAGGAGGACTTCCCAGTATATCTGGGGCAACTCACGACCCCGAGTGTCCAAACGCCTTCTGTTCTCCCCTAAAACAAAAGGTGGCCTTGGAGTACCTCACTTTGCCAGATATTTTCAAGCGGCACAACTAGCTCCCCTACCCAAATGGCACACCACTCATGAAATACCTCTATGGGTGTCTCTAGAGGCGGTCGACTGTGACCCCTTATCCACAGCCAACCTTCTTTGGCTAAACCCAAAAGCTTGAGGGCCCGCCCGCAACCCTGTCACCACTCATAGCCTTAAACTTTGGGACAGACTTAAATTTAAGGCAGGCCTGCAATCCCCACACAATCCCATGTTATCCTTCCTAAAAAACCCAACATTCTACCCAGCCTGGTCGTCTCCAGCCTCGTTTAACAAATGGACCAAGGCAGGCCTCCTACGGGCTCATTCCCTCACTACCCCTGACACTATCAAATCGTTCCCCACTCTCCAGGAGCAGCACCAGCTCCCTAGCTCCGAACTGTTCCGATACATGCAACTTAAGCATCTTTTCACCCCGCACGTGCGCACTAGTACCTAGTCCCCGCCCGAATAAACAAGTTCTTGCCCTCATACTCCCTGCTCTGCTTCAGGGGTTGCCCAGACGCTGGAACCCACCTACACATATGGTGGAATTGCCCGATCGCAGAAAGATTCTGGGCCCAAATATTTGAAATTATCACCAAACTTATGGGTCATCTCATAGCCCCTGACCCCAGGACAGCACTTTTAAACCTGAAACCCACAGAACTCTTCAAATCCCAATTCAAACTTCTCCTGCAGGTCACCACGGCGGCTACGGCGTGGAAATCACCACAGCTTCCAATCACTGAAACCAAAAGCAGGGTCACGAAGGCTATGATCCACGCCAGAATCTAAGCCATAGTCACAGATAAGCTCTCCCGACATGAGTGCATCTGGACCCCATGGCTAACCCACTTTGCCCCCCCGGGCTTTGACATCTCCCTTTTCCAACCCTGAACACCCTGCAAACTGTTATACACAGTCTCAGCTGACCCTCAACCTTGACACTGGAACTCACAAGACCGGCCCTCCTCAGATCCACCATCTCTCCCCTGACCCTCTCCCTCCCCTCTCCTCTTCTCTCTCCCCCATCTTGGGACCGCCCTACCCTCCCCCCCTCCTCATCTCCGCACTCTTGAGCCTTTCTATCCTCCTCCATTCCACTTTTCCTCCCTTTTTCTACAGAGCGACAACCCCAAATCATCACCCTCAGGACGCCTCTGGCTCTCGGACAGACACTTATCAGGCCCGAGCCTAACCCTCCACCCTAGAGGTGGGGAGACTCAGTTCATAAGAACCTTCCCACCCATCGGGCAATCCTGCCCCATCTTCTCCCCCCTTCCTCACAAAATGTTACAGGGCAACTACAGCTCAGCCTCTTCCACTCTAGCCCCCCTGTCCATATAATTCGTGTTTGACCTTGGTATGTTCCTGGATAAACGATGCATTTCTCTGTAATATTGTTGTTTCTTCTCAATAAAAAGTTTGAACCAAAAAAAAAAAAAATGCTTTTTTATATTTTTTTTTTTGGATATGTATTTTAGCAAAAAGTAAGAAATTTTGGCTTTTTTGGAAAATTGTCGCTCTTCTTTTGTTTATAGCGGTGATCAGAAATGACGCAGAGGTGATCAAATATCACCAAAAGAAAGCTCTATTTGTGGGAAAAAAAGGACGCAAATTTCGTTTGGGTACAACTTTGCACAACCACGCAATTGTCAGTTAAAGCAACGCAGTGCCGTATCGCAAAAAGTGCTCTGGTCCTAAAGTGGAAAATCCTTCCGGGGCTGAAGTGGTTAAAGTGGTGCCTCAGCCCCCTGACCACAGAAAATGTACAAGTCAGTAGCTACACATCCTGCAACTGCTGAGTTTAATTATTAGGACACTGTCCTGGAAGCTAGTGATGTTGGCACCCCAGCCCATGTTTCCATTGGCTCTCAGGTGCTGCCGTCTCCATCGCCGATTTCCTACTGCGCATGCACAAAGGGCACTGCGCTTTCTGAATGGCCTGGCAGCAGGGATGGAGGAGGGTTGACAAATTTCTGCCATACCTTGCTGCAGTGAGGTCTGTCGGAAGTGGGGACAGGTAAATGTCCAAAACAGGTACCCACTGCCCCTGAAAAGGTGCCAAACATGGTATCAGAAGGGGGAGGAGAGAGATAAGCAGAGCTTCCACTTTTGGGTGGATATCTAAGGCCCCTTTCACACTTGTGCAACTTGTCCTGCGACTTGGGACTGCAAACGTTGCCTGTCAAGTTGGACCCTGCGATTTCCAATGAGTAGCATTCATAGCTGTCTGACTTCAAGTGGTATCAACTTCAAACTAGTCCCTGAACTACTTTGGTCCGAGTTTGATATGACTTGAGGTCCCTAGACCTCAAGATTACACAGGCATTGCTTCAAGTCACATCAAAGTTGCATGACTTTCAAGTCACACAAGTGCGGATGGGGCCTAAGTCAAAGAAGTTATCCTGAAAGTAATGCAGTTTGCCCACGACATTGCCCCAACTTCAGGGGATGCCTGTGTTATATTGAGCGCTAGGAACCTCAAGTCACATCAAAGTAGTACAGGGACTACTTTGAAGTTGGTGCCACTTGAAGTAGCACAGATATGAATAGTTTCAGGAAAAGTCGGCCAAGTGTAAAAGTCCGTTGCAAACGTCAGGGTTCAGCGTCCTGTTCAACGTGTTCACACTTTCCCCGGAATCTATAGGTGGGTTTTCACCTTC
>BLSH010046415.1:20842-44220 GCA_018402905.1 Glandirana rugosa | reverse complement strand
TACCGTGTTGCATGACTGAGTAATTGTCATTCAAAGTGTGATAGCGCTGAAAGCTGAAAAATGGCCTGGACAGGAAGGGGGTTTTCGTGCCAGGTACTGATGTGGTTAAATTACAATTAGTGTCTGTGTATAAATAGTCGATTCGTTTGTTAGTATTCATGTAAATGCACTGAGCAGGCTGGCTACTGAGCCATGCAGAGCAGAAAAGAACTGTCAAAAGACCAGCGTAACATGGTACAGGCGGTCCCCTAGTTACAAACATCTGACTTACAAATGACTCCTACTTACAAACAGAGGTAGACAACAGGAAGTGAGAGGAAATCTCCCCCTAGGAAGGGAAATTCACTCCTGTAAGAGTTATCATGGGGAAAAGGTGTCTCCATTGAAGCTTTATCACCAATCCTTGTTTCCACAACAACCCAACATTTTCAAAATCCAACTATCATTGTGACAGGAAGTGAGGTGAAATCTTCTGAACAGAAACATAGACAGCAAAACAAACATTACAGGGGTGTTACCCCTTCCCTATGCTATCCAAAAAGCTTAAAAATAGTTATTTTGGCTGGAGCTACACTTAAAAAATGTACCTGTTCCGACTTACAAACAAATTCAACTTAAGAACAAACCTAGTTCCTATCTTGTTTGTAACCCGGGGACTGCCTGTAGTGGAACTTTTTAAAGATGGAAAAGGATATAAAAAGGTATCCAAAGCTTTAAAATTGCCAGTAAGTACTATTCGATCACTTCTTAAGAAGTGGAAAATTTGGGGATCTCGTGATACCCAGCCAAGGTCAGGCAGACTAATAAAGTTTGCAGCCACAACTGCCAGAGGAATTGTTTGGGATACAAAGAAAAACCTCAGTAGAGATACAAGTAACTCGGGGAAAAAGAGGTTGGTGTCATTTTTTAAGGAGCACAATATTTGAACAAAAACGATCTGCATGATCGAGTTGCCAAAAAGAAGCCTCTACTGTGTTAATGCCCCAAAAAAGCCCAGCAAGGCATGTCAAGGTGTTGTTGGGCATATTGTAACTGAACGTTTTTGTGGCATTGGAAGCATGAAGGCATTGCTGGACCCAATGCATATATTTTGACCAAGCCTCTTTTTATAACAAATTGTATACTCAACTCTGCTGCATTTTACCATTTTTATATGGTAAATATCATGAAATCTCAATATATTTATTAATGATGTATGATAGTGCTTAAAATGTTCCACCAGTGGACATTTTGCTTGTCTAGTAGACAGTATTCCCCGACATGGTTGCATGTATCTACGAAGCTGAAAGCTATGCTGAAAGCTATGCCATCAGTAGCTTTAATATCAGCAGGGCCTCCAAAGGCAGACAGGTCCCAGTGGAGATACCAGACTAACAATGTGTCACTCGTCTGGGCAGCAGCATCATCATGTTTGATGTGACAACGGTGACAAAATTGAACTTACACTCAGAACTCACACTTCTCACGTGCAAAAGACAGGCTTGAAAATATATTTCTGTTGTATGCCAAGAAAACTTAATGAAGTTAGGACAACAAAGATAAGTGTTGCATAGCATTGGAAGGTGGTCCCCTAGATTGGAAGGCACTCACCATGCTATTAGGGAACATTATGCTACCTGACACTCACAAAGAATAAGCCCGGTACTTATGAAGTTGATAGAGCAAAGCCAGAAGGATGTCCTGATGCTGATGTTTCTGGACAAAAAAGGGAGATCAAAAGCTGTAAAGACATTATCAACATGGGAACATGGAATGTACAAAATATGAACCAAGAAAAATTAGAAATTGCTAAAGATCAAATGGATAAAGCCAACGTTGATTTGTTAGGAATCAATTAACTTAAATGGACAGGACAGAGACACATTAAATCAAATGAACACTGGATATGCTATTCTGGTCATGAAACTTACAGGAAAAATGGTTTGGCATTCATTCTTAACAATAAGCTTTCAAAGACAGTACTAAAGTACAGTACTATTAGAGATAGAGTCACGTCAATCTGTCTACAGGGAACATCGATCAATGTCATTCTGATCCAAGTGTATGCTCCAACAACAGATGCAGAAGATGAGAATGTAGAGTTGTTTTATGAACCACTTCAAGGATCGGGGCTGCAAACCCACTGCACAAATCAGGTGTGTATAACATGTTTGTAATCCTTAAATAAAAAAACAGACTTTGCAATCACTTTAAGCCAGAACTACCTGAAGCTCAGGTTGGTTTCTGAGAAGGTCAAGGAACAAAGACGTTATTGCCAATGTTAGATGAATATTAAAGAAGAGTAGGAATGGGCCGAACACCCCCCGGTTCGGTTCGCACCAGAACACCGTGAACAGGAAAAAAGTTTGGGCGAACATGCAAACCCCATTAAAGTCCATGGGACACGAACATGAAAAATCAAAAGTGCTAATTTTAAAGGCTTATATGCAAGTTATTGCCATAAAAAGTGTATGGGGACCTCCATCCTGCCCTAGGGGACATGTATCAATGCAAAAAAGTTTTTAAAACAATTGTTTTTTCAGGAGCAGTGATTTTAATAATGCTTAACCACCTCAATACTGGGCACAAAAACCCCCTTCCTATCCAGGCCATTTTTCAGCTTTCAGCGCTATCACACTTTGAATGGCAATTACTCAGTCATGCAACACTGTACCCATATGAAATTTGTGTCCATTTTTTCACACAAATAGAGCTTTCTTTTGGTGGTATTTAGTCACTAGTGTTTTTATTTTTTGTGCTATAAATACAAAAAGATTGAAAATTTTGTGAAAAAATGCCCTTTTCTTTGTTTCTGTCATAACATTTTGCAAATTAGTAATTTTAATTTATACATTTTGGCCAAAATTTATACTGCTACATATGTTTGGTAAAAATAACCCAAATTGGTGTATATTATTTAGCCCTTGTGTAAGTTATAGAGTCTACAAGCTATGGTGCCAATCATTTAAAAAATCACACTGATCACACCTGATGTACTGATGGGCTATCTAATTTCTTGAGCCCCTAACAAGCCAGGAAAGTACAAATACCCACCAAATGACCTATTTTTGGAAAGTAGACATTCCAAAGTATTCAGTAAGTTCAATGGTGAGTTCTTTGAAGTTGTCACTTTTTCCCACAATTCTTTGCAAACTGAAGATTATTATTTTTTTTTTGTTTACACAATTGTCATATTAACAAGTTATTTCTCACACATGGCATATGCATACTTGCAACTAAACCCCAAAACACATTCTGCTACTCCTCCTGAGTATGGTGATATCACATGTCTGAGACTTTTTCACAGCCTGGCCACATACAGAGGCCCAACATGCAGGGAGCATCGTCAGGTATTCTAGGGACATAAATTACACATCTAATGTCATGACGGCCTATCACATTTTTGAAAGCACTGGAGCACCAGAACAATAGAATTTCCCACAAAATGACTCCATTTTGGAAAGAAAACACCCCAACAAATAATCTATGAGGCATAATGAGTCCTTTGAACGGTTCATTTTTCCCAGAAGTTATTGGAAAATGTTTAATAAAAATTATAACGCTTTATTTTTACACAAAGTTGTCCATGTATATGATATTTCCAACACATAGCATGTACATAGAAAAAATGACACCTCAAAATACATTATGCTACTCCTCCTGAGTATGGCGATACAACATGTGTAAGACTTTTACCCAGCCTGGCCACATTCAGAGGCCCAACATTGAACTAGCACCGTCAGGCATTCTACGAGCACAAATTACACATCTCATTTCTCAACCACCTACCTATTACACTTTTGAAGGTCCTGGAGCATCAGGACAATGGAATTGCCCACAAAATGATCCCATTTTGGAAAGCAAACACCCCAACATATAATCTATGAGGCATAATGAGTATTTTTAACATGTCATTTTTTTCCAGTCGTTTTTGGAAAATGTGGGAAAAACATGAAAACGCTTTTTTTTTTACACAAAGTTGTCCATATATATATATATTTCCAACACATAGCATGTACATAGCAAAAATGACACCCAAAAATACATTCTGCTACTCCTCCTGAGTATGGCAATACCACATGTGTGAGACTTTTGCAGGTTTACTGATAGGTGATGACGGTCACTGACAGGTGTTTGGCGATGGTCACTGATGGGTGACTGGTGGAGGTCACTGAAGGGTGACTGCCGGTTGTCACTGATGGGTGACAGGTGTCTGGCGGTGGTCAGTAATGGGTGACAGGTGTCTGGTGGTGGTCACTGATGTGTGACTGGCAGTGGTCACTGATGGGTGATGGGTGACTGGCAGTGGTCACTGATGGGTGACGGGCGACTGGCGGTGGTCACTGAAGGGTGACTGGCAGTGGTTACTGATGGGTGTGGGTGTCTGGCGGTGGTCACTGATGGGTGATGGGTGTTTGGCGGTGGTCATTGGTGGGTGACGGGTGTCTGGCGCTTGTCACTGATGGGTGACCGGTGTCTGGCGGTGGTCACTAATGCATGACGGGTGATTGGCGGTGGTCACAGATGTGTGACGTGTGACTGGCGGTGGTCACTGATGGGTGACAGGTGACTGCCGGTGGTCACTGATGGGTGACAGGTGACTGGCGGTGGTCACTGATGGGTCACGGGTGACTGGCGGTGGTCACTGATGGGTGACGGGAGACTGGCGGTGGTCACTGATGAGTGACTGGCGGTGGTCACTGATGGGTGACAGGTGTCTGAGGGTGGTCACTGATGGGTGACGAGTGTCTGGGGGTGGTCACTGATGGGTGATGGGTGACTGGCAGTGGTCACTGATGGGTGACGGGTGTCTGGGGGTGGTCACTGATGGGTGATGGGTGACTGGCAGTGGTCACTGATGGGTGACGGATGACAGGCTACGGGTGACTGGCAGTGGTCACTGATGGGTAACAGGCCACAGTCACTGATGGGTGATGGGTGACAGGCCACAGTCACTGATGGGTGACGGGTGACAAGCCACGGTCACTGATGGGTGACGGGTGACACACCACGGTCACTGATGGGTGACGGGTGACACGCCACGGTCACTGATGGGTGACGGGTGACAGGTGCATTTTATGATGGCAGTCTGATGACAGATGCACTTTATGGGAGCAGATGTGGTGATTGTTGGGTGACAGGTGAAATGGGGGGGCAGGGGTGATGTGACAGGTGTGTTTGTGCTTTACACAGATCAGTAACTCATTGATCCTAGCTCTTTTCGCCTCACATTGGAAACTGTGTAAGGAGAGAAGAGCTGGTAACAGTGAGTAGATTACAGCTGATCACAAGGTAAGAGCCCCCGACCAGCGGCTGATACCAGTGTTGGTGACAGGCAGTGTTCCCTGGGAACATGCCGCCACCGTCATGCACGTGCAGTGCGCTCCCGATCGAGCGAATGCACGGAGCGAATGGGGGAAGTACCATTTGTGATCAGCCATGACTTCACGGCCGATCACATGGTAAACAGCCATGACCGATGGCTGTTCACCCCCCTGTCAGTGACGCGGTGTGTCCTGGGGACACACTGCCACTGACAGAGCCGGGATGCGCGCCTGATCACATGCAATCCCGGCTTAAAGGGCCGACATCACATAGCGTCCGCCCAGAACGAGAGCCGCACCGCTCCACCGTCATTTGACAATGGGCAGACGGCAAGTGGTTAAAGTGAAAAAATAAAAATGAAATACTCCTTTAAATATCGTGCCCGGGGGGTCCCCTTGGTCTGCTTGTAAAGTGGTGCATCCGTGTAACGTGTAGAACAATGCCGCAGCAAAATTACATTGCTAAAGAAAAAATGTCATTCAAACTTGCTCACGGCTGTAATATATAGCAGGCTCCTGGAAATATAAATGAAAAATCAATTTAAAAAATGTAGCGTAGGGTCCCCCTCAGTCCATACCAGGCCCTTCAGGTCTGGTATGGATTTTAAGGGTAACTCCATGCCAAAATTAAAATTAAAATACATGTGGGCCTCCCCACAATCCATACCTGACCCTTATCTGAGCATTCAACCTGGCAGGTCAGGATAGGGGGGGACAAGCGAGCCCCCCCTCCTGAACCATACCAGGCTACATGCCCTCAACATGAGGGGTGGGTGCTTTGGGACAGGGGGGGCTCAAATGACATCATAATGGGCGGGGTCACTTGGCCCCTTGCCTATATAAGAGCTGTCAAACCGAAGACAGCCCATTCAGCAAGTCCCTTCTGAAAGAGGCGAATGCGTTTTTAATTTTTTTTTCGGTTCAATCAGCGCCATGATTGATGATGGATGTACATAGCGGGACACTTTTTTAAATAAAGGAATTGTCCAAAACTGTCTCCTGTGGTTTTTACTTTTTTGACACTTTTTTGGTGAATGGGTAGGGGTACAATGTAACTGATTCCCATTCACATAGGGCGGGCCGGGATCTGGCGGATTCCAAAAAGCCCCCCACCTGCAGACCCCGAGAACCACTGGCCAAGGTTATTGGGTAGAGGCCCTTGTCCCCATCAACATGGGGACCCAAAAGCACCCTCCCCATGTTGAGGGCATGTGGCCTGGTATGATTCAGGAGGGGGACACTGGCTCGTCCCCCCATCCTGACCTGCCAGGTTGCATGCTCGGATAAGGGTCTGGTATGGATTTTGGGGGGATCCCCACGTCATTTTTTAACATTTTTGGCACTGGGTTCCCCTTAATCACTTCAATACACTGTGTTATATATACTACGCTGACTGAACTATATATTCTCCACTGTATTATATATACTACAATGACTGCACTATACTCTGAAATGCATTATACAGTATCTCACAAAAGTGAGTACACCCCTCTCATTTTTGTAAATATTTTATCATATCTTTTCATGTGACAACACTGAAGAAATGACACTTCGCTACAATGTAAAGAGGTGAGTGTACAGCTTGTATAACAGTGTAAATTTGCTGTCCCCTCAAAATAACTCAATACACAGCCATTAATGTCTAAACCGCTGGCAACAACAGTGAGTACACCCCTAAGTGAAAATGTTCAAATTGGGCACAACTAGCCATTTTCCCTCCCCGTTGTCATGGGACTCTTTAGTGTTACAAGGTCTCAGGTGTGAATGGGGAGCAGGTGTGTTAAATTTGAAGTTATCGCTCTCACTCCCTCATACTGGTCACTGGAAGTTCAACATGGCACCTCATGGCAAAGAACTCTCTGAAGATCTGAAAAAAAGAATTGTTGCTCTACATAAAGATGGCCTAGGTTATAAGGAGATTGCCAAGACCATGAAACTAAGCTTGAGCACAGTGGCCAAGAAGACCATACAGCGGTTTAACAGGACAGGTTTCACTCAGAACAGGCCTTGCCGTGGTTGACCAAAGGAGTTGAGTGCACGTGCTTAGCATCCTATCCAGATGTTGTCTTTGGGAAATAGACGTATGAGTACTGCCAGCATTGGGGTTTTAGGGGCAAGGGGACAGCCTGTCAGTGCTCAGACCATACGCCACACACTGCATCAAATTTTCCCAGAAGGAAGCCTCTTTTAAAGAAGATGCACAAGAAAGCCCATAAACAGTTTCCTGAAGACAAGCAGACGAAGGTCATGGATTTCTGAAACCATGTCCTGTGGTCAGATGAGACCAAGATAAACGTATATGGTTTGGATGATGTGAAGCTTATGTGGCGGCAACCAGGTGAGGAGTACAAAGACAAGTGTGTTTTGCCTACAGTCAAGCTTGGTGGTGGGAGTGTCATGGTCTGGGGCTGCATGAGTGCTGCCGGCACTGGGGAGCTACAGTTCATTGAGGGAACAATGAATGCCAACATGTACCGTGACATACTGAAGCAGAGCATGATCCCCTCCCTTCGTAGACTTGGCAGCAGGGCAGTATTCCAACATAATAATGACCCCAAACACCCCTCCAAGACGACCACTGCCTTGCTAAAGAAACTGAGGGTAAAGGTGATGGACTGGCCAAGCATTTCTGCAAACCTAAACCCTATTGAGCATCTGTGGGGAGGGTGCATGTGATCAGCACAGGGCCAATTGGCACTGTCCAGACAGAGGATCGGGGGTTATGCAGCCTCATAGGACAGTCAGAGGAGAATGAAAACTGCTTCTAAAAGCTTTAACCAGACACTGATAGAAGTCACAAGACTGCTATATACTGCTGAGAAAAGGTATTTAGCAGTTTAAATTTACTAAAATAATTTGATTTCCATGTTCTGTGTACTATGGGAGACCAGATATAGTGAATGCAGGCTCCTGGGGTTTGTAACAATTTAGGTTTTGAGAAAAAAAACATGGAAGCTGATTGGTTTACGTAGAGCTGCCCCAGATTTTGCACTCTCTAGTTTTAGTAAATCAGCCCCACAGTGTCATGTTTACATACAAAGAAAGTTTAGACATTAATGGCTGTGTGTTGAGTTATTTTGAGGGGGCAGCAAATTTACACTGTTATACAAGCTGTACACTCACTTCTTTACATTGTAGCAAAGTGTAATTTCTTCAGTGTTGTCACATGAAATGATATAATAAAATATTTACAAAAATTTGTATACTCTAAACTGCAAAATATATACTATGTGGACTGCACTATATACTCTGAACTGATATTTATATACTATACGGACTGCACTATATACTCTGAACTGCAATATATATACTATGTGGACTGCACTATATACTCTGAACTGCAATATACAGTATGTCACAAAAGTGAGTACACCCCTCACATTTTTATAAATATTTTATTATATCTTTTCATGTGAAGTAGTGAGTGTACAGCTTGTATAACAGTGTAAATTTGCTCTCCCCTCAAAATAACTCAACACACAGCCATTAATGTCTAAACCGCTGGCAACAAAAGTGAGTGTCCAATGTCAAAATGTCCAAATTGGGCCCAATAAAATATTTACAAAAATGTGAGGGGTGTACTCACTTTTGTGAGATACTGTATATATATATATATATATATATATATATATATATATATTACCTTTGATATCTTATGTAATGACAGAATTATTGCTGAAAAAACAGGCCCATAGCAGAAATGTAAACATCTCTGTTATTTAGGGGGTGAGGTCTGAAGTGGTTAGAAATTTGCCATTTATGTGCCCTTTATGCTCTTTATGTGCTTGTATATTCACGGTGTGTATCACTTCTCTCACTTGAATTGCCAGATGTAATAAACAGTATCAGCAATTATTATTTACAGTATGTATAGCCACTACACAATACCATTTCTATTGTTCTGGTTGATAGGTATTATTCCTATTATCGCTCCTTAACCTGTTCCCGACCGGCTCGCGTACATTTACTCCTACAGAGTGGCGCTGTCCCACAAATTGCCGTTTATAAACGGCATCTCGTGAGTGCGCCGTATCGGCCCACCGCACTCTGCAGGAGTGTGGCCGTGGCTCGGGCGGACTCGATCTCCGTCGGCGAGCCGCGATTGCCTAGCAGAGAGGAAGAACAGGAAACCTCTAATGTAAACATGGCACTTCCCCTCTCTGTCAGTGGGCATTTAAGAGATCTACTAATCCCTGTCACTGGGATCAGTTAGATCTCTTATGCTCCTAGTAACCCAGCTCCCTCACAGTTAGAGCATGCCTAGGGAACACACTTAACCCCTAGATCGCCCCCTGCAGGTTGACCTCTTCACTGCCAATTACATTTATACAGTAATTAGTGGATATTTAAATTTCTGATCCCTGTATAAATGTCATTGGTCCCAAAAAAGTGTCAAAAATGTCCGACATGTCCGCTGCAATATCACAGTCCTGATAAAAATCACAGATCGCCACCATTACTAGTAAATAAAAAAAAATTGTAAAAAACGTCAGAAATTAATTTTCATGGTTTGTAAACACGGCAATTTTTGTGCAAACCAATCAATAAACGCCAATTGAGATTTTTTTTACCAGAAATATGAGAAGGAATATAAATCGCCAAAACCGATGAATAAATTTGTTTCTTTATATTTTTTTTTTGGATGTGTATTTTAGCAAAAAGTAAGAAACATTGTTTTTTTTTGCAAAATTGTCACTCTTTTTTTGTTTATATTATATATATATTATAGTATTATATAATATAGTATTGCAAAAAGTGCTCTGGTCCTAAAGGGGGAAATCGTTCCGGGGCTGAAGTGGTTAAGCTGCGCAATACAACGTTCCATGTTCTACATGCTGGGTGTGATTCACAGTATTTATTCTTATGTATAATTTATGAACAGTAGCAATATCTGTGTTTGTTCTATATGTATAGATATTGCACAGTGACACTTCTTCAGAATGTCAGGTTTAATTAGCAGAATTTTTACTAATTTTGAATATATGGAAATCTTCCATAGAAAAAAAACTTTTTTTGGTTGATCTTAGAAGGAAATAGACAATTTCCTAAACACTATTATAATAGTAAATTGACATGTGGGGAATTTCTTTGGTTGCAGATTCAATTGGACACTTCTGAAAATGTACATCCAAAAAGGACTCAATCAGGGGAATTAAAGTGGTTCTAACTGCAAGACATTGTTTACTTTTACGCATTCCCTGAATTAGGGTAAAAAATGTCTCAGTAAGTTCACCACCCTCTCAACACCCTGTATACTTATCTGAGTCCTATATTGATCCAGTGTTATGCCAGCACTACTGTCTCTCTCCCTCTTCACATAGGCAGCAGCAGGCGTTATTGGCTCCTGCTGTTGTCAGTTATATCACATGAGAAGGGAGTGGGGGTGGGGCCAAGCCACGCTGCGTGCATCTATAGATGCGCACAACCTGACTCAAGAGCAAGCCTGCAGAAGCAGCTCCCTATGGTGGCAAACAACGAAGAGGAGCCTAGAGGGTCTGTTGGGGACCCCAACAGAAGAGGATTGGGGCTGCTCTGTGCAATACAATTCATGTATTGCACAGAGCAGGTAAGTAAAACATATTAAAAGGAATACTGCGCAACCATCTCAACTAAGCTTCCTGCTTCATAATGGCACAGCAAACTGTCAGAAGTGGTGTGTGCCACATTAACAGAGCTGTATAATGGCACAGCAAACTGTCAAAAGTGGTGTGTGCCACATTAACAGAGCTGTATAATGGCACAGCAAACTGTCAGAAGTGGTGTGTGCCACATTAACAGAGCTGTATAATGGTACAGAAAACTGTCAGAAGTGGTGCATGGTGCCATGTTACCAGAGCAGATAGACCTGTTTCAGATCTATCTGCACCACCTGTGTCAGTTTCTGTTTCAGAATGAAACAGAAACCAGAGTAGGTCCTCATCTAATGGCTCGTACACACGGGACGACGATCGTGCGCACGACCGTGTTAAATCGTACGTTGACGGTCGTATGTAGCCTACTGACATGCACACGACGGTCGTACATACAACTTGCGGCCGGCCGAACGTGATGACGCGAACGAGCATATAATGAGGTAGTAGCGTCACCTTTTGGGCTCCTTCATCTAATTTCATGTTAGTTGAAGTGGACTTGGCGCATGCGTGTTTAGCACAATACAACTTTGTTGAACACAGCTGCTCTACACACCATACAACGGTCGTATGCGAGCTTGTTGACACGACCCAGTTTTGTAGTCTGCACATACAACTCCCACGAACGACCGTCGTATGTTCAACTGTTGAAAGCACGGCCACAGACGATCGATTCTGCATACAACGGTCGTGAGTACGACGTGTTGAACACGATCGTCGTCCCGTGTGTACGAGCTATAACAGGCAGAAAACTGCCATAGATTCCCACGAGGTGTGACCTCATGGGATGTGAGTTTTCTCTGCCCGTGCAGTGATCTCACAGCACAATTAGAGTCTGCACAGGATTAGCACCCGCCTTCTCTTGCCACTCTGAGCTGAGCAGGGGAAGGGGACAGAGGCACAGCAATCAGTGCTTGCAGCTCTGGCTCTCAGTTCTCTGTCCTGTGTGCTGTGCCTGTCACAGCCACAGAACAGAGAACGGATTGCTTCTATTTAAAAAAGGGATTTGAAGCATCTGCTCCATGTTCTAATTTTAGAAGAGTTGCACAAGCACTGTGCTTGCACAATTCTTTGTTAATTGCAGAAGTAGGGTGAGTACTGGAAGTGGGTAGGTCATATGTTAATTGCACTGTCACATCACACAGGTTATTGTAACTTACCTATTATGGTGCTAACATAATTGTGGCTTGCTTAACAAAAAATCATATGCATAATGGTCCTTGGCTAGGCTTATCAAGACACCCTAATATGAGCCACCTTGTGTTTGTTTTCTCCTGTCATTCTGTATGATGTATAAATCTCCTTTCATTCACAGAAACCTAACCAGGTCCTTTTCCCCGCATAGTTGCCAGATGTCCTTTTTTGAAAGACATTGCTAACATTTTCATTTGTATGAAAATAGGTGAATGTGTATATTGTTGTGATAGGTACTATTTCTAAAAGGCTGCATTTGGGCATTGCATAGTAAGGACTTCCTCTTCC
This sequence comes from Glandirana rugosa, assembly GCA_018402905.1. Lineage (NCBI taxonomy): Eukaryota > Metazoa > Chordata > Amphibia > Anura > Ranidae > Glandirana > Glandirana rugosa. Next base: position 31,805 of record BLSH010046415.1, on the reverse strand, counting down.
ATTATACACATCTCTTTGTTTTTTTCTTTGTATGTAAACATGACACTGTAGGGCTGATTTACTAAAACTAGAGTGCAAAATCTGGGGCAGCTCTACATAAGCCAATCAGCTTCCATGTTTTTTTTCTCAAAACCTAAATTGTTACAAGCCCCAGGAGCATGCATTCACTATATCTGGTCTCCCATAGTACACAGAACATGGAAATTGAATTATTTTAGTAAATTTAAACTGCTAAATACCTTTTCTCATCAGCAGTATATAGCAGTCTTGTGACTTCTATCAGTGTCTCGTTAAAGCTTTTAGAAGGAGTTTTCATTCTCCTCTGACTGTCCTATAAGGCTGCATAACCCCTGATCCTCTGTCTGGACCGTGCCAATTGACCCTATGCTGATCACATGCACCCTCCCAAGAGAAAAAAAACTCTCTAGCAATACACACCAAACTAAGCATGTGCGAAGTGCCCCCAAGGCTCTGTTCTATCAGGAGATGGTTTGGAAGCAGTGGAAGAAGGGGAAGATCAGCGAAGACAGGATCAAACAGCCTTTTTACACAATGCACATGATTAACCCCTTAGGTTCCACAGCGAGAATAACAAGCATGCTTTACTGCATATACAAACTGATTTTACTATTGTGTGTTTAGTAACACTTTAACTCAGAGGTTCTCAACTCCTCTCCTCGGGACCCACTAACAGGCCAGGTTTGCAGGATAATTGAAATACATCACAGGTGATATAATTTGCTGCTCAGTGATTGCAGTATTCTAGTCTCCCTAAGGTAATACTTAAAGTCTGGCCTTTTAGTGGGTCCTGAGGACTGGAGTTGAGAACCACTGCTTTAACTGAACAAGCTGAAGTTAGAAGCTGATTGGCTACCATGCACAGCTGCCCCAGATTTTGCATTCTCCAGTTTTAGTAAATCAAGCCTTCTGCTTGCTGGGTGATGTTTTTAGTATCTGATCTTGTTTGTACTTGTGGGTGCTGCACAGTAGCACTTCTCTTGTTATGTATACTGGGTGTAACACTTATGTGCACTGCACAACTTCATACGTTTACTGTGTGTACTCTTAAAATGATAGTAAACTCTCTCAATCAACATTAACTATTTTTTTATGCTTTTGCTGCTAGCATTATTAAATAGACAGCAATATGTATTATATTTACTTGTTTTAAACTTTTTACATTTCTTTAGTTGCTTCCTGGATTCTGGTCATACATCTCAGGAGACTCCATGGGTACTTTTTTTCATCTGGAGGAGGGAAGGAGGGGCCTTTCTCTGCAAATCACATAATCCTGCCTGCATGCTTGGTCAAAGGGCAGATGGATTCCAGGAAGTAAATGCTACATGAATCACCTACACTACTCAAGACGGCCCCAGCTAGCATTGCTAGGGGTTGCATTTCAAAGTGATTTCTCAATGAAATAAAACATGAGGACCCGGGTGAGTGAGTTTGCTTTGAATATTAAAATGTAATTAAATAGTGTTTTCAGTTTGTGGTGCCCAGATACAGTTTAGATCAGCTTTAAGCCACCTTTTAGCAGTGCATATTGGGCCATACCCTTTAGTCAATTTAGCTAGACTCAGTATTCATCACAATGCATACAATTACTGTATCTCTCTATGAACTGTTTTACCAGGTTGACATATATGCTTGGCTCCTTTTGAGTTTGATATAGTTACATAGCTAGTCTGGTTGAAAAAAGACCAACCATCCAGGCCAGAACCAGTTGTTGAGGGAGTCTATTCCACATTTTTACAACTTATTATTTTTTTAATTGTTTATTTATAACATTTTCAAAGTTGTACAATGCAGAAAATCATACATATTATTCATACAATAATAATGATACAACATTTTTCTTTTGGATTAACCTGCCATTAAGGAAGCGGGTATACAGGAGTGATACCGTAGGATGGCCACTTTGGTGTCGGGGCCCCAGCTCGGTAAGCTTAGTATACCCAACACATGAGCAAAAAAAAAGAAACAAACAAAAGAGAAAAGATAGACAGTAAACACATCTTTAACTATATGTGAAAGAGATATGTAAAAGATAATAACACTATGTCCAAGACCTAAGTCCATCATAATAACCCCTGTCTATCTACACAGTTTTGTACTCTGAACTGAAACCACTGTCTTGGAATTACCCTGTTCTTTACATAATGGATCTTACATGTTTGAACTGTATGCTAACCTTGTATTGGCAACTATATATGTAACACTGTTGAATAACATGACTATGTTGTGAAACATTTTTCTCAATAAAAGCTTATTGAATTAAAAAAAAAAAAAATAACACTATGGACGTCAAGGTCTCTGCACTTAAAAACCACAGAACTGGGGTCAATGCCAGGTATAATATCGTGAACATGAAGCCATATAAGAGATATTACAGTATGTCCTACAAGTAACGTTCTCTGATGACGTGTGTGAGGTCACTCCGAGGAGTATTGGGATGCGTCCCAGACCTCCCAAACCCTAGACAAATGTGTCACAGTGTCGTCTACCTTTGCGGTCATATGTTCCATTTTTCGTATGTCTGTCAAGGTAGAGAGTTTAAGAGTCGGGGGGGTGGTAGAAAGCCAAGACCTAGGAATGACCCGTTTCGCCACTAGGAGGATAAAGGATGCCCGCCTTTTCCCGTTTTTTGAAATACCTGGAATTGGAAGTCCTAGCAAATAATACAGGGGGTTGAGTGGAACGGGAACGCCCAGCAAAGTTTGTAGGATAGTTTGGATCTGAATCCAGAATGGCTGGATAGATGGGCAGTCCCAGAAGATATGTAGGTGAGTGTCTACGCCTTTATTACATGTCCATCACTGATTGGGGGTTTGTGGGTGGCGCGCATGAAGGATGTCTAGGGTTCTGTACCAGAATAAAATAATTTTAACCGCTGTTTCTTTTTGTATTACACATCTGGAAACTTTAGAGGTTGGTTCCCATATTTTCCCCCAATCTATCAAGGAGATAGGTCGATTCAAAATTGTGGCCCACTTCCTCATGTAATTGTGACTGACATCAGTTAGCAGGGTAGCCTCCTGAAGAATGTTATATATAATTAAAATCTGTTGAGGTTCATAGGGCCCTTTAGCGCAAAGTACCTCAAAGTCAGTGGGTCTATCCAATGAAAGGGTCTTAGATATGTTAGAGAAAAAAATGTTTAAATTGTAGATAGGAGAAGTGAAGTGTATCTGGGAGCTCATTTTTAGATTGTAAGTCTGGGGCTATTGACTAGCATCCTATGTGGTTTGTTAGCATACTCATAAAACCTCTGTCTGGACCAAAGTAGCGATTTGTAGGTGTTGTTCATGGCCAAAGATTTGATATGGTTGCGCAACACCACCAGAGTTCTCAAACAGTCTACAGTGGGAGCTTGTAGTAGTGTCTTTTCAGCGGCACGCAACTGGACCAAAAACTCTGCTATTAATTTCTTAAAGTCCCGCTTCAGGCGTGAGCCTGTAGAAATACATCCCCCCCTGAAAAAGACTTTATGGGCTTCCCACAAAGTGGATAACTCCGCAACTGAGTCTGCATGCATTTGAAAAAATTCTGAAAGGTTTTTCTGTAATTTTCTTTTAATATCGGGTGTTCACAGGAATGTCTCATTCAGACGCCAAGGACAGGTTCTTGGCGTTGAGCCAGATAAAGCCAGATCTAGAACAATGGGGGCATGGTCAGACCACGTAATGGGATTCATCTCTGAAGAAACTACACTCGGGATCACTGGTGCCATGACGAAAAAGTAATCAAGTCTACAGTATAATTTATACCAGGGGTAATAATATGTATATTGCTTAAGGGTAGGGTGTCGTACCCTCCATGTGTGATAGAGATTGAAGGATCTAACCAATTTGCGGAAAGATGTGGACATTTTCTGAGCTAGCAATGGTGGAGTGGATTGGAAAAGTGTGTATCTATCTCTATTCGATGACATGCAGAGATTGAAATCCACTCCTATAATTGTAAAGGGTTGGGAATATGACTGTGTTTTTTCAAGGAATCCAACTTGACCCACATTAGGAGCATACACATTTGTCAAAGTAAAAGATGTGTGTAGGTGATCACAGTTCAGGAGAATGAAGCGACCCTGAGGGTCCAAAAATGAGGATGTTATGTGAATGTTACAAGAGCGTTTAATTAAGATTGCAACTCTTTGAACTGAGTCTCCTGAACTATGATCACGTCAGCCCCTGAGGATCTGAACTCCTTTAAAGCCAGCCATCGTTTCTGTAAGGCGTTCCGACCCTTTACATTACAAGAATAGATTTTTAAAGCCATAGTTTTGTAGGATTAAGCAGTTCAATCATTACCTTGCTAAGAATAAATATAAAAGAACTTGGTGCACAGATCACGAACATAATGGTATAATACCTGATGGGAAACAGTTCAGTACCTTGTTGCTTGTTGGTTCCATAACGCTCATGGAGAACAGTTGGAAAAAAAACTGTTGATGGGCAGAGGAGAAAACAGAGAACAAAGAACATAATAAAACACAAAACATTTTTGAGAGGCCTGAGGCAAAAATACCTCAGGAGTCCAGGGCAGCCACCTCTGGACATGAAGGGGTGCTTGGCCTGACATATGGTCAGATCCAAAAACAGCATCCACAAAGTTGTGGGTATGGTCCCGTCTCTTCTGAGAAATACAAACAGCAGTTCAAACCTGACATTTGTGAACAGAAAAAGGAAAACGATCCTTAGATAAGACTATGAAACATGGGGAACTATAAGAACTCAGAGATTGGGCCCAAATCATAGACAAACTTAGACTCGATCGTCCGTGGGATACAGCTAGGTCATCTCAGGGAGGGTCCAAGTCTCTAGTGGGAGATCTCGGGGGGGAGGACCGCTGGGGAGTCGAGGAGGGCTTTCGTGCTCTCTGACGTACTGGTGTCCAAACCTTGCCTGGTGTCAGGAGGGATCTTGTGATCATGGGAGGAAGCTGGAGCTCTTCTTCTGGTATAGGCGGGAGGCCCAAATTGCGCATGAGGGATTCACTTTCAGGAAGATCTCTTATGGAATATTGAACACCATCTTTAGAGGCTGATAAATGGAAGGGGAAGCCCCAGTGGTATGCCACCTAAAATTTTTGTAGATGTATAGTGACCGGGCGTAAATTGAGTCTTTTAGCCAATGGGATGGGTGAAAGGTCACTGAAGATTTGGATTTTGTTCCCCTTATAATTTATGCGTGATTTGTTGCGGGTAGCCACAGTCAGAGCCTCTTTGCTTTCGTAGTGGAAGCATACTATTATGTCCCTCGGATTGGCGTTAGGAGGTGCTTTGGGTGCCAGTGACCTGTGAGCACTGTCCAGTCACCAGTCTATGTCCGGATATGAGGGGCCAAAGTGACGAATAGATCCAAAAGGAACAGGCGGATCCCTTTGTCGCTAACAGTCTCAGGAACTCCGTGGATTCTCAGATTTTGTTAACGTTCCCTATTTTCCAGGTCTTCTTGTTGGGAGCTGAAGCTGAGAAACTGTGTTTGAGGGCAGCATTGTCTTCTTCTAAAACATGCACATATTGCACCAGTTCGTCAAATTTAGTTTCCAGGGTGTTAGTACGCTCCCCTAGTTTGTCAATCTCCCCTCTGAGCTGCTGAGCAATTTTCCCAACTTCCTAAGCGATGTTATGTGTCAAATCCTGTAATAGGGTCTGAAGTTTTAAGTCCAGAACCTCTACTGTAACCATTGCAGCAGGTACAGGAGGTAAGGAATTTTTGGATAGTTGCGACATGCCTTCTGCTGTAGTAAGGAGGTCAGTGGGGTCAGGTGGTCCAGCCATGTTACTCGAGGCTGGAGACTGCGGCCTAAGCAAGTAACATTCCATAGAGTGAGAAGTCTGGGGCTGTGATGGCGGGTTGAACCATCTATAGAAATGTTTCTGGAATCCTATCTTGCCCTTAAGCTGTGCGGACTGCCAGATTCATAAATGTGGAGGCCCCTGTTGCTGAAGGTGCTTATGTTGCAGTGCAGGGGCCAGGAAGGAAGAGATGGGTACCGGGGTCACATATTCATATGTCAGCCATCTTATAGAATTACCGCCAATCCATCCTTAGACATTTGCCATACATGGTAGATATAGTGTCACAAGAAAGGAGTGAGCCACTGCAGAGAGGCCTCAAGAGGTGATGGAGGTGTACCCAAATGATCGCCAAAATAAAGTTATTCCAGTCACCCCGGGGTCCTTTGATAGAAACAGGACCAGGGAGTCTTAGGGGGGTATTCCGGGCATCCGCTTGTAGTACCTAGGCCTCGAATTTAGCAGAGGGTTATACCAAAATGGCTGCCGTTACAAGCCTCTGGAGGCCTCGGGCTTGTGTAGTGTCTCTGCGTGCCTTGGCAACTGGACAGTGTGGCTATAGGGCACCCCGGAGGGGGTCCTAGGATGTTATGGTATTGGGCTACTGTAGGCTGGGTGTCTGGGGGGCCGGATGTTATGGCCAGTAGGAAGCCCTGATGACTAGGCTTTGCGGCCTACAACATGTTAGCCAAGATTAGTCTGGTGTAGAGGCAAAGTTGCAGCAGGGAGCGTGGGATGGGAACCAGGGGTGGAATTGGGCCTCACGTGTCCAAAGGGTTGAATGGTTCCCCAGAGTGTGGTGTCACTCCGAACGTGAGGCCAGGGGGGTGGATCTGCAAATTTATGCTGGGGATCATGTTGCGGCCTACCCCGCTACGGGTAAAGTTGGAATTGCGGCCTAAAAATTATATGGGTCTGTTGTGCGGGTCCCGTGCAATGCGATTGAGGTGTTTTTACCTCTCTAGCTGCCCCGTGGAGCACGGATTCTGATAGATTCTCTCCTCAGCTGCCGGAGCTCTGCAGAATCGCATCCTCCCGCTGCTTGCTCCAAGCCACGTCCCCATTTTTACAACTTTTACTGTGAATAAGGTTTTCTGTATTTGGAGGTTAAATCTCTTTTCCTCCAGACGTAAAAAGTGCCCCTTATCCTCTTCTCAAGAGAGAATAAATTCAGTTCAATTATTCTTTTCTCATAGCTGAGCTCCTCCATGGCTCTTATCAGTTTGGTTGCTCTTCTCTGCACTTTCTCCAGTTCCCCAATACCCTTTTTGTGAACTGGTGCTCAAAACTGAACTGCATATTCCAGATGAGGTCTCACTGATGATTTGTACAGGGGGAAAATGATCTCTCCCTCTCTCTACAATCCATATGTGATTTAATACATGAAAGGATTTTGCTCATTTTGGAAACCACAGCTTGGCGTTGCATGCTATTATTAAGCGTATGATCTACCAAAACCTACAGATCCTTCTCCACCATTGATTCTCCCTGTTGTACTCACCCTGGTATGTATGATGCATGCATATTTTTAGCCCCCAAGTGCATAACTTTACATTTATCAACATTAAACCTCATTTGCCACATAGTTGCCTACTTAGACAGTGAATTGTAAATTGGAGACATCCTGTAAGGACTTTATTCCACTGAACCTTGGGGCACACCACTAAAAACCTAGACTATTCAGAGTAAGAATCATTAACCACTACTCTCTGAATTTGGTCTTTTAGCCAATTTTCTATCCATTTACAAACTGATCTTTCCAACCCAGTAGACTTTACCTTATACATTAAGGCTGTGTTCACACTATTCCGAATTGCATGTGGGTTTCCCCGCATCCAATTCGCATCTCAGGAGATTGTGGCCGTCTCTTTGTGAAGCCGGTTCACACATCTCCGGAGCGGCTCTGGTGCACATTTCACAGGAGTCCTGAGTGTCATTTGGTCTACTTCAGGTCCAAATTCAGCCAAAAATTTTGACTGAAATCGGACCTGAAACAGTGAATAGGGACACCCCGGACCCCTGCTGTGAGCCGCTCTGTGCTGCAGTGTGAACCCAGCCTAAAGTAGTTGTAAAATCTCATGGATTTACACCTTAAGGCTGGGTTCACACCACCTGACAAAAAAACGGTCCAACATTGATCCCACTTTGCTGTGCGATTTACGGTCCTACATATGGTCAAAGTCGGACCGTTTTTCTGTGAACAGGGATTCTACTTTGATCCCGACAATGCCAGGCACCTTGTGCTCTGGGGATTTGAAGGGGAACTCCACACCAAATTTAAAAAAAAAAAACTGGCATGGGATCCCCCTCCAAGAGCATACCAGGCCCTTTGGTCTGGTACAGTTTTTAAAGGGAACCCCGCAAAAACCATACAAGATCCTTATCCGAGCACGCAGCCTGGCAGGCCAGGAAAGGGGGTGGGGATGAGAGAGAGCCCCCCCTCCTGGACCACACCAGGCCGTGTGCCCTCAACATGGGGAGTATGTGTGCTTTGGGGCAGGGGGCTCTGCGCCCCCCACCCCAAAGCACCTTGTCCCTATGTTGATGAGGACAAGAGCCTCTTCCTGACAACCCTTGCCAGTGGTTGTCGGGGTCTGTGGGCGGGGAGTTATCGAAATCTGGAAGCCCTCTTTAACAAGGGGGCCCCCAGATCCCGGCCCCCCACCCTATGTGAATGAGTATGGGATACATTGTACCCCTACCCATTCAACTGAAAAAAAGTGTAAAATAAAAAACACACTACACAGGTTTTTAAAATCTTTTATTAAATCAGCGCTTGCATCTTCTCCCCTCTCTGGCACTTCTTTCTTCTGCTCTTTTGTGGGGTCTTCTTTCTTCTGAGGGGTCTTCTATCTTCTGAGGGGTCTTCTTTCTTTTCCTTCTCTGCGGCGTCTTCTGCTCTTTTGCCGCTCTTGTCCGCTGTCCTCTTCCCTCTGTTCTTCCTCTCTTCTTCTTCCCACGTTGACACAACGCGATCTCCTTCACAAATGCCCTCTCCGATGTGTGATGTGCCTTATATTGGCATGGGACGGGGCCACCTGCTGACATCACCAGGAGGCCCCTCCCCTATGATGTCACATCCTGGGGCATCCTGCCGTTTTTTCAGCGTGGGGGTTCCCTTTAAAATCCGTACCAGACCAAAGGGCCTGGTATGCTCTTGGAGGGGGATCCCATGCCAGTTTTATTTTTAAATTTGGCTTGGAGTTCCCCTTCAAGATTCCCACAGCACAAGTCGCAAGCCAAATCAGATAAGTGAAGATAATGATCCCACTTTCATACGACTTCAATGCTTTTCAATGAGCCAAAGTAGGATCAAAGTCGGACAAAAGTAGTACAGGAACCTTTTTCAAAGTCGGTCCGACTTTGAAAAACACAAGTCAGACCAGTTAAGACGGTTCTCATAGGGAATCATTGTTTTTGTGAAATAATGCGACTTGTGCTCCTAATGTCGGTCTGAGAATTAGACTAGCGTGAATCCAGCCTAATGCATTCTATGTGTTAAGGTGAAAATCCTTCTGTGCTGTCCCCTTTTTCTTACCTGACCCGATCGTTCCAGCGACAAGCATGAGCTCAGAAGCTCCAGTCACTGTCTTGGGTCCTCATTGGATAGATTGATAACAGCAGGAGCCATTGGCTCCCGCTGCTGCCAATCAATTCCAGTGACATAGGAGCCAGGGGCTGGGCTGAGTCCTGCTGTCTGCATCAATGGACGGGTGCCCTCATGGAAATCGGCTTTCACCTGATAAAGAGGAAGAGGTAGGAGCACCGCCGGGGGATCCCAGAAAAGAAAGATCGGCGCCGCTCAGTGCAAAACTCTTGCACAGAGCAGGTAAGTATGACATTTTTGTTATTTAAAAAAAGAAAAAAACAAACCTTTACAGTCACTTTATGCCAGCCATACATGGGTTGAATTCCGAAATAATTTTCTTTTGAAAATCGTAACTAAGAATTTTTGTTCAAACTTCGCACCATTTGTAGACTGCAGTGACAGCTATCAAATTTGAGTTTCCTGATGACGCGCATAGTGTGAAATGCATTGATGTGACACGCACGTAGGAAGGAGCTGGAGAGTCTAGTATAGGCTGCTTGGAACGTACGCTGATATACCACACAGCAGCGGATTCACATCACCCTGAAACCGTTCAGCTGCATATGATTTGACGCCTTTCTTTGTGGGAACAACGTGAGTGAATTGGATCTTGTTTTAATCCTATTATTTAAATAAAACAGTACTACACTATCTTTTGCTCTTTGCAGCTCTTTTGTTGGAGCCTTTCTTTCACAGTCCCTCGTTGAGTGGAATGATTGAGTGAGGGTGTACATCTGGCATTGGAATCGTTGTATTACTAAATACCTTATCAGTTTATGCCTGCTGGTCATTTATGGCCAAATATCTCTGGTGAGCATTTCATCTGCACAGTTTTTGTGGCGGAGCACAGCACATAAATATGTTGGACATCTATGAACACCTTATTGTCACTGGTGTTGGAATCCAGCATTCTGACACTTTTATACCGATATATATGAAGCTGGATTTTTATTTGCACATTATTTTATTTTTTCTTGGACTACACAGTTGATTTGAGTATATATGTATAAATTGTATGTATTATACACTATCTATTAGTTTTTATGAGTATATATATATTGTTTACAATTTATTGCATATTATCAATTTGATTCTGATGTATGGTAGCGCCCTTGGTCGCATATATATACAGTATCTCACAGAAGTGAGTACACCCCTCACATTTTTGTAAATATTTTATTATATCTTTTCATGTGACAACACTGAAGAAATGACGCTTTGCTACAATGTAAAGTAGTAAAGAAGTCACAACAGTGTACTTTTCTATATTATTTTATAAATGTTTTTACACTCCCCACATGAGTGAAGACACTCTATGACATATATATACGCTGGTTCCCGCGATGGTATGTAGTCTTAGTTTAACTATTATACGTTATTTAACATTTGTTATATATATATGAGTATTTTTGATTATCTATCACATATTATGTATGTTAAATATGTATATATGAGTTTAGTTGACACATCAGGTTCTTTTTTATTTTATTACACGTTTATTTTTAGGTCGAAGTATATATAGCCATATTTTCACAGTCTTACGACCTAAGGTTGTGGTCACTGTTATTCCACAA
>BLSH010046282.1:2759226-2786642 GCA_018402905.1 Glandirana rugosa | reverse complement strand
CCTCACAGCGCCGGCAGCATCCTCTCCCTACACTAGTCAGAGAGCATGTGACTGCAGCACTAAGTGACTCCAGCTCATAAAGAGGCTGGGTCACATGATGCACTGACCAATCACAGCCATGCCATTAGTAGGCATGGCTGTGATGGCTTCTAAGGGCAAACCAGTGAAACGCTTGTTGATTGGCTGCCCTGCAGCTATTCAACATGTGTGATCAAATACCCGAACCCAGAACCCAAACCAAAACTTTTTTTCAAAGGTCCGGGTTCGGGTCCGGGTCATGGACACCCCAAAGTTGGGTACGGACCCGAACTTTACAGTTTGGGTTCGCTCAACTCTAATTATAACATCTTCTCCCAGCCGCCATAAGTCTGCAACTCTGTGTCAGCGACCGGAGTTGGTGATGTCATTTCATAAATATAGGATACTGTAGCAATGTTTTTAAATTTTTTTTTATATGATTGCATGTGAATTGTTACCAATAATAGTTTGTTGTTTTTACTATTGATGCCTATATAGTCCATTTTTCCACTTCAAAAGATTTCTACTACTATCCCATAGTTTGTAGACACTATAACTTTTGCGCAAACCAATCAATATATGCTTATTGGGATTTTTTTTTTTACCAAAATATGTAGCTGAATACATATTGTTTTAAATTAATGAATGCATTTGATTTTTTTATTTTTTTTATGGGGAATGTTATATAGCATTTAAAATTTGTTTTTGCTTTTTTCAAAATTGGCAGTCTTTTTTTTGTTTATAGCTCAAAAAATAAAAACCGCAGAGGTGATCAAATACCACCAAAAAGAAAGTTCTTGTGGGGAAAAAGGGACTTCAATTTTATTTGGGTACAGCTTCGCACGACCACGCAATTGTCAGTTAAAGTAACGCAGTGCTGTATCGCAAAAACCTTCCACGGCTGAAGAGGTTAATGTACTAACCTTCCAATATAGGGATGAAATATGTTATTATTTATAGTCAGAAAACTCTTTAAACATTAATATATCGTAGCAAGAACTGTCTAAGTCTGAAACTAAAAAAATCTGAGCTGACAATTAGTCAGTAATAACTCATCCAAGTATCATTTTACTATGCAACTATCTCAGGGAGCTAGGGAGCTAGAGTCATAGTTTGCCTTTACACATTCCTCTCTGTATGTGTTTGTTCAGTGATTAAGAATTCAGCTTGTAATATTTTACTACACTGACTTATGGGTGGAATATATGGATAGCTAGTACTAATGTGCTTGTATAAATATTTAACAAAATGCTTGTGTACCATGTGCATAGAAAAAATAGTATATGATCACTGTATATTATACAGATACTTTAAACTCAAAAAGTTTGCTAGTCTTGTCTTTGTTTATTGATTTAGTTAAGGTGAGCATTAGAGATTAGTGTGGTTCATTTTTTAAATGGCCATACAAGTAGCAATTTGACTGTTCAGAAAAAAATATCAAGCTCTTGAATTACCTTATTTGAAGTATGTAGAACAATTCCTATTTGCCTGCTTAAGTGGCAGTTGTAGGAAAAATGTTATTTTCTCGAATAATTTATGTCTTATTTGCACATAGATTTGGTCATCTTTAGTACTATTTTATATATTGGCAAAATGTTAGAGATCCAAATTTACACAAACAAAAACAAGGGAAAAGCTATACAACTGATACTGTGGGTGCGAATGATCATATGATTTAAGAAAGCAAGCACGGCCACTAAAGCAGATACAATTTAGTAGTAGACCCTAGCCCAACAAAATGTTTTATACAGAGAAATACGGCTCTTCTTCTTACACCCAGTGATTGAAGGATGTGGTCATTCAGAACATTTACCAAGCTAAATTGCAATATTTGACGATTCCACTTCCTCTCGTTCTAAACAACCTTTTTACATTTTGAGATTCACAAGCACTTTTTTAAAGTTCTAGATAGAAAAATAATATATATAAATAAGAGGCAAGTTAAGATGTAAAATTTCGGCAATGCAAAAAAGAATAAATGATTTCTAATTTTTTCCAGCTGACAAAATGTGTGTTTAATCAAATATGTGTTGTATGAATTACACTAATATGAATATATCACTCAACAACTCTTTGATACCATATTTTGAAGTTTAATACCATCACTATTAATTAAAACTGATATTTAGAAGAAAGCAATCAACTGTTGTTTTTGAACACGCATTACAGAGGAAGTGCAAGATTTCGGATGGGATGAAATCTTTAATTAGAATGGCTTTTAAGCAAATTTCTTTTCATATGAATTGGTGGTTTTCTTTTTCTTTATGTATCACAGTGAACTGCAAAAGGTTTTCTTCCTGTCATGCCAGAGCTAGTGGAAACATGTCTAATGAGCCAAGACCCCAAAAAGATGTTGACATTTGATTAAAAAGACCTAAGATGTAAACAGATAATTCATTAATGATCTTTCATGAAATGTTAAAGACTTTAATAAAGTAATGAGTGTGAACTTTAAGTCTTCAGTTTTAAAATCAACGTGTCACTTTCTGCTCTGTTTATTTTAAAGGCATTTTTATTTTATGAGTAGCTAATATGCATAGTGACATTGCTAACTTACAGAAATATTCTACAAACTCAATAATGTTCAGTTTACACCTACAATAAGAAACTAAAAAAAAGAGTTTTGTATTATTCAAAGGCAACATTGCTGGTGCTGAAAAAAAAACACTGCAATGGCAGGCAAGATCATTTATGTAGCATATATGGCAAGCAAATTAATGAGGCCTAGTTTCATTCCAAGTACTCTTAATTATTTTGGAAAATGCAGATGGAAAACAACATAACTGAGGAGGACAGGCACTCTCATCAAACAAAATCACTTTACTTTACACTTATCATGTCAATCCAAATAGCCCAATCCCTAGATGGTACATTTTATGGCTTTATAAGAACTCCTTCACCCATTATTGCAGAGGCTTATCAGCAGAAATGGACACAGACGGACATACGCTGGGTCAAAACAAACAGGGGGTATAGTACCCAAGTTAGACACATTCCAATGTCACCCAGAGTGCAGTCAGCCATCTGGGATGGAAACTATGCACAATGTTTTTTCCAAGTGCAATCGTGCATGGGAGAAGTTGATTTCCTTACATTTAGGAGGATAGGACTAACAGTTTCAGAGACTTTTATTTCTTAGAACCTGGGCTTCAACAGCCATGCCAATAAAGTGGTGCGGGGTGGAAAAAACAGTCCTTGGGACAGAAGATCAAGACAATCTGGAAAAGCTACAACAGCCCACAGAGAGTCTGCCTGGAGCCTGATGGGGTCCAAGCCCTACATCCACTTTGGTCAGTTGAGTGCGATGAGAATCACCAGAATGCCCCGTCTTGATTCTCTTTTTTTTTTGTTTCATGAATTGTTATTGGGTAAACTTATGAATGGTGGGGGCGTGGCCTGGAGAGCAATGTGAGCGGACGTGTGGAGTGAGAGCTCCGGCCCTCATCGTATCCTGAATACACAATCCTGCTACAGCACCGCAAGATTTTTGCACCATAATCGTTCCAGAGGACGCGGAACTCACTGGGAACATGTCTCCCCCAAAAACTGCGAAAGAAGCGGCCGCTAAACTCGCGAAATATAAACTACCAGACAAAGACGCGCCAGTGGAAAATGGCGCCGAGCCCTCCACTTCCGGCTCGGAACCTACAGCGTCGGAGCTCAGAGTGCTCGACGCCATAGCACAGTGCCAGGGGACCCTGACCACGAAAATAGAGGAGGTCAAGATAGACATCTCTCTCCTCCGCCAAGATCTATCTACACTACGGGACAGAGTCACCGAAGAGGAGACCCGAATCAGTACTGCGGAAGACATGCTACAGCCCCTTCGCCGAGACACTGAAGAGATGCAACGCCGCATACAACAGCTCACCAACAAGCAGGACGATATCGAGAACCGGCTACGCAGATGCAATGTCCGCTTTGTCGGTCTCCCAGAATCGGCGGAGGGTAAAAACCCGGCTGGGTTCCTGGAGCAGCTCTTAATCACTACATTCGGTAGAGAAGCCTTTTCGGTGATGTTCGCTGTCGAGAGAGCCCACCGCATTCCGGCCAAACCACCGCCGCAGGGGGCACCCTCTCGAACCTTCTTTGCCAAATTTCTCAACTTTAGAGACAGAGATGCTGTCCTCCGCCTCACACGAGAGAAGGGAAACATCCCCTACCTTAACGTCCATATCGCAGCATTCCCGGATTTCTCCGGCGAGGTACAGCGACTGCGGGCTCAATTTCAAGAGGCTAAACGAAGGCTCCGGGGATTACATCTCAAGTACTCTATGTTATACCCGGCTCGTCTGCGGGTAGAAGAAGATGGTAAGGCCCATTTCTTTGAAACCCCAGAATCCGTCATGGACTGGATGGACCGCAGACCTGGTCATGCCTGAATGTACTGTGATCCCACTACCTTCATTTAGCAATGCTGTGAGTAATCCAAGAACCTTTTTGCTATAACCCTTTGGCCCTAATTCAATTCTCCCCCTTCTTTTGGAGTTTTTCTTTCTCCCTCTCCCCCTCCTATTGAAGCCTCCTTCTGCCCTCCACTTCTCCCTGCTTCATGACTGTATCTAGCGGGGGAGGTAGAACTGAGACATGGCCCACTTGATTCGGAATCTGGATGGTTAATCTTCTACTGTCCCGGCGGGACTGGAATGCTGGTCAGTAATAGGAATCCCTCTACTCCCCACCCGCCGGGTACCCTGTTATTCTGCCGGTGCTGGCTCGGACAGTGCGGAGCACTCCGCCCGGAGGCCTCGCGCATCTCCCATAATGGGAAGAGCACACGGAAGGAGCACCGCATTCAGAGATGATTCGCCCCCACCCCTGGGACACACTGTTAAAGTCATTGCTATTTTTGTTAACTTGTTTTTTAGACTTCATGTTCCCCTTTTTTTATCTTTTTGTGCAATTGCACACACGTCACCCCTACTTTTATGTTCCGCCGCTGGCCCTCATCAGCAACCTAATTAGGTCCCACTGGGCCACAGCGGATCTAAATCTAAGCTTTGCACCTCCAGAAATGGACACAAGCTGGAAGACTGTTATTGTTACAAAGGTTAAGGGATATATGCTTACATCATGTTGGGGTGATGTTAGGCTGGGTGGGGGGAGGGTGGGTGGGAGTTATGGACGTTTTCGTCCTTTTACTGTTGAGATGAATGATGTTATACAGCTGCAAGGAATACAATATAATTTGAGAAACTTATTACACATTTTATTTACTCGTATAGATGTATGTGATAACATTACTTCGGTATTAATGTATGGGCTGGATGGACCTGGATGATCCGTCCGCACAGTACCCCTCCGCACCATACGTACCTATGTCCTCGGATGACATGGGTATGCCCAAATTCTTGACATGGAACGTTAGGGGCATTAGAGACAAGGTCAAACGTTCTGCAGTCTTAACCTTCCTAAAATCCCAAAAAGCTGATGTTATTGCCCTAGTTGAAACGCATGTAACGGGACATATGCAAAAAGCTCTTAAAAAATCATGGGTGGGATGGGTTTTCCACTCCACTTACTCACAGTATTCAAGGGGTGTCTCCCTGCTCATTGGCCGAAACATGCTATTTGAGCCACATATGGTGCGGACGGATCCTCTAGGCCAGTATGTTTTCATACACGCCACTCTGTGCGGTTTTCCCATTCTGATATTGGCCTGCTATATCCCCCCTCCGTATAGCTCAACGGTCATGAAAGAGGGCTTGGCATTTATCGCCCATCACCCGGCTGTCCCGGTTGTCTGGATGGGGGATTTCAATACGGCCCCGGTCCCGGCCCTGGACAGGATGGGGGTGGAGACATCTAGGGAATTATCTGAAACCCCCACCAGATTTAGCCGATTAATGTCGGAGTTCGCCATGACAGACTCCTGGAGGCACCTTAGACCCACTACTAGGAAATACTCTTGTTTCTCCACTACTCACAAAACAACGTCGAGAATCGACCTGATATTCTTGTCCTCGACTCTCCTCCCTGACCTGCGGGATGCGGGATTCGCACCCAGACATCTTTCAGACCATGCCCCATACTGGATAACCCTACAGCTATCCAGAGACCGACCTGTGCCACAGTGGAAACTAAACCCATTCTGGTTAAAGACGATTGAGGACCAGTCCAATATAACCAAAGAATTCTAATTCTTTATACACACTAACCTAACATCCTCCTCAGTAGGGGTAACATGGGAAGCTTTCAAGCTTCACGCCCGAATGGTGCTATCCACTCACATCAACCGCCACAAATCTAAATCTAAGCTTGTCCTGCAAAAGGCACTGGACCATCTCCAGCAGCTTGAAACCACTTTTATACAAGATCCCTCTCCCCAAAACTGCGAGGCTCTGAGAACACACACTAGGCTAGTCACACACCTTCAGTTGGCAAAGGCCAAACAACATTTATTCTTCACTAAACAACGGATTTTTGAGCATGGCGAGAGAGCTGGGAAAATGCTGGCATACCTTGCCCATTTAGACACCTCCCCCCCGGTAGTTGTAACTGTGCATGGTCCCAACGGAGACCATATCAGCGCCCCTAAACAAGTTGCAGAAGAATTCCGCAAATTCTATGCCGACTTGTACACCTCCCGATGCTCTACTACTCCTCAGCAAACAGAGGACTACCTTAGAGACATACATCTCCCACAATTCTCGGAGACAGAGGTCAAGTTACTTGAGGCCCCTATCACTCCAGATGACATCTCAGAGGCCATCTCACTGATGGCTAGGTCTAAGGCCCCGGGCACAGACGGACTACCCATTGAATTTTACTCCACCTATGCAGAGGTATTGGTGGACAATTTAAATAAACTGTACAAACATATATTTGACTCTGGGTCCTTGCCGGACTCGATGCAGGAGGCTAGGATTGTTGTGATCCCTAAACCAGGGAAGGACCCCCACTCCCCGGAGTCATATCGACCTATCTCCCTTCTTCAAGTGGACGTGAAGATCTTGGCCAAAGTTCTGGCTCTTCGCCTGAACAAAGTGATCTTGTCCTTGATACATAACGACCAAACCGGCTTCATGCCAGGTAAAAATACCGCAATGAACATTAGACACCTTTTCCAAAACATCCAGGCTAAGCATGACAATGTTGGCACTAGGTCGATAGTGGCTTTGGATGCCGCTAAGGCGTTCGACTCCGTGGAGTGGGGATTCCTGTGGGCTTGCTTGCGTCGCTTTGGATTTGGCCCCAACTTTATTAAGTGGGTTCAGCTACTGTACCAGTCCCCTAGAGCCCGGGTACTTGTTAACGGATGGCACTCAGATAGCTTCCCGCTAGGCCGGGGAACTCGGCAAGGATGTCCCCTCTCCCCCCTGTTGTATGCATTAGCCGTGGAGCCCTTAGCCTCGGTGCTGAGAAATAATAGTAACATCAAAGGCCTGTCAGTTGGAAACTTTGTCGAAAAGATAGGGTTATATGCGGACGACATGGTCCTCTACCTAGCGGACTCACAGGATTCCTTGGGGGAAGCTCTAACTGCCATTGAAACCATGGGAGCCCACTCTGGCTTAAAGATAAATTGGGACAAATCTCTTATATTACCATTTGATCACTTCCCCCCCTCATGTCACACCACCGCCTTCCCACTGCGTCGAGTCTCAACTATTAAATATCTAGGAGTACTGGTCACGAGATCCCTTTCAGATTACAATACTCTCAACCTTGAACCCTTATTTGACCTTATCAAGGCAAAAACCCAAGTCTGGGCCAGACTCCCGATAGGGATATCTGGCCGCATAAACCTTATTAAAATGATTATATTGCCCAAGATTCTTTACATGCTCTGGCACGCACCCCTCCCGGTACTCTCCAAATTCTTTAAAACCATTGATGCAATTCTTACCCTATTTGTCTGGGGTCCGTCCAGGCATAAACTCTCCTGGCAGGTCCTCAAAAATCCCACCAATATGGGCGGCTGCGCCCTTCCTGACTTCCGAGCGTATTACTTGGCTGCTCAATCCTCACACATATTTCACCTGTCAAAGACAGATCTGGACAGATACCAAGCATTGGTATCCCGGAGGCTGAATCACCCGGCATACACTCCCCTACAGGAGTCCGTTAGACACACGGCGCGTTCCCCTGGGACGGGGCCTGCTGCAGACATGGTCTCTCATAGCCAATACGTATGGAATCGGACTGCAAAACTCACGAGATGTCCAAATCACCACTCACATACACCTCTCTGGTTTAATAGAGATTTGCCGGAGCTGCTTACTATCCCAGACCCAAAAATTTGGATAGAATGGGGAATCCTCTATCTACACCAGGTCCTAACCCCAACAGGTCCTAAAACCTTTCAGGATTTAAAATCAGAATTTACTCTGCCAAATAGCGCTCTCTTTAGATATTTCCAATTAAGACACGCTATTACCACCCAGTTCAGTACACAAAACACATCATTATACACCTCGGACGTAATCACCATCCTCCTTGGGGAAGACCCCACCAAACTCATATCCAACCTGTATGCTGCTATCCGTACTCCTAGTGTCACTGATCTGGCCTATGGGGCAAAGGTTAAATGGGAGGAAGATCTGGGGAGATTGGAGGACGAGGAGTGGGAGGACATAATGGCCGGGGTCGCTCTTACATCTCCAAAGCTCCCGGACCGATTAACACAACTGTATATATTACACAGATCATACCTAACTCCCCCAAGACTGGCTAGGTTCCAACCAGACAAGAACCCATACTGCCCCCGATGTAATCTTGAAATCGGTACATTTTACCATATGCTTTGGATGTGCCCCCGGGTTCAACCCTACTGGATACAAATATCTCGCTTTCTACATGATGAAATGGGCTCCCCAGCAACTTTAGACCCAAAACTTTGCCTACTCGGCTTATTGCCAGATGTCGATACAGACAAATTCACTGCCACATTCCTACGGGAGACGCTATTTATTGCTAGGAAAACCATTGCTAAGGTTTGGATGCAACAGGCTCCCCCAGAAATGAGTGACTGGATCAGGGAGATAAATATAGTCCTCCCATATAAAAAACTTATCTATGAACATAGGGGATGCCCTTCAAAGTACAATAAGGTGTGGGATAGATGGTTGACCAGGGCTGATACTTGTTCTGATGACTAGGGGTCTAGACCGAGAAATCACACATTGTATAATGCCGAGAGATACGTTATGTACTATTTCACAAAATGTTACTTGTATTGACTGTACTTCACTCTCAACCTCTCTTTTTATCTGTATGAACTGCAGCTTTTGTTTTCAATAAAGTTGACTTTTGATTCAAAAAAAACTTATGAATGGTACATAACATTATATTATAAGATTAGAATATTGAAATACATTAGAATTGAGTGAAAGGTGATAAAGGAATGTGAATATTAACCATTGTACATTGAACGTTTTGTTGTATTACAGTTCTATACAATATAACAAGGTATTGTTTAAATTCTTTATCAATATAATGAAGTAGAAAAGCGGTTTATATATATCATTGACTTGAGTAATGTTGCATGACTGTTTTTTAGTATCTAGGTTGAGTGCCCATTTACGCTTAAAAATACTATTGTGAAGGAACTCTTGGATATAAATACAAAAATAAAGTAGAAGAAAGAAAAAGGAAAAAAAAAGGCAGAGGGGGTGGAGAGATGGGGAAGGGTGAAAAGGGGGGGGGAGATTGCAACCAGTGTTACCTCTTGTGTTCGATTATACATTTCCTGTTTTTTTTCACATCCATTAGTCTTAAATATAACTATCTTGATCCTGTTGAACAGATGAGGAAGGAGCTTTAGAGGAGGAAGAGTGTATATCGGATGGAATTGATTCCACAGAGTCCTCTAGAGAATTCACTGCTATGCTTAGAGGATCCCTGGAATTGGAGACAAACTTGCTCATTCTGTTGTTGAACCAAGAAGCCAGGAGGTCTACGTCAAGCATTTCCCATTGGCGATGAGGCCTAGAAACACATCTGGGTAAACAGACTATTCCTCTGAATCAGGACATTTTCAACTGAGGAAGACAAATGGCTATGCCTGGAATGTGCATGGCAGAATGTGATGTTTTGCCCAAGCCAGAATCTGTGGAATCAATGGTAGCTATGCCACTCCAAACATGCCCTTTTCCATGTACCTTCAGCTTCCATCATGTGCACAACCTTCCACACTCAGCTGTGCCACTTTTCAAGTAGAAATGAATGGGCTGTATACTGATTCTGTCACCATTGAAGAAACAGCTTTAATATAATAAATAGAGTATTCACAACCTATAGTCTTGCCTGTCGACCTCCTACTCCTGCTCCAGTCTGGGAGAAATGAAGGAAAAATTCTTATCTTCAAATGTGGAAGGCTTACCAGCCTCATGCTTAGGTCTCTTTTTATGAGGCAGAAGAGTACACTTATTTTCAGTGACATCTTTGATAAAGTTGTGCAGAGAGACACCAAAGATTTGGCCTCAGAGTTCTACACATATGCATAAGATATCCACAAGTCCATCAACACAGTATTGCAGAGTGACAGGTATGAGCGCCTAGTCTTCTAAAACCGTAACAAACAGTTAGGATCTTCTCAGGTGCTTTAGTCACATACTTGATCCATACTCCAGAGGTTTGGCAAATGGACATTACAGCAATGACAAGTTTTCAAGGCAAGGCCTGTCGCAGAGAAAAGTGACTTGAAAAGGGTTTCCAGTGTCTGATCAACTGAATGTTTAAACACAGAATTTTTTTGTTTTATTAAAATTTGGCAAACATTCAGCTCACATTGAAACATACAAAACAAAAATAAGTTTATATCAGCATAAACACAAAAAGAAAAAAGGCACAAAAAACTCAGAAAATTATATACAAGAAAAATACCTCACAATCATTACTATTATCATTTTTGTATTTAAACCCTGGAAAGTCCTCAACAGAAATGGACAAAAAACGGTCGGGATCACAATGGAAACAGCCCACTTCTTAGTAAAAGCCTCCTCATAAGGGGTGTTGTTCAGTAAAACTCTAGAGAAAATAGATTTCAAACAGAGGCCACCACTGTGGTCTGTCTGTTACGTACCTGATAGAAGACTGAAATGACAAGGTTGGCTTCCCTTGTATCTCCAGCCCAGAGTGGAACAGATGGTGTCAAGGGACAGGAGGAAGAGGAGTGCCTGTGTGCATTGGTTACGGAGCTTGTTGCAGGAGTTGTAGACCTGGTGATTTAGGCAGGACATCAGATCAGGAACTGTGATGATGCTAGGTAGATCAGGCAAGGTTAAAGGGGAACTCCACCAAGCTTGCAGGTCCCAGATATGTGACTTGCTGAGACTTCCAGAATTTTGGGGATAGGAGCACACTGCATCCAATGGAGCTGGGATGAGAAGTGGCCAGATTAGGCACTCGAAGATAGTGTGGAGCCAGACAGGGAACAGACGCAAAGTCAGTAGATTAGCCACAGTCAGCAGTGAGTGGGCAGCAAGGTACCAAGACATCAGACAGAAGCAAAGTCAGGAACCAGTAATCAATAGCATAAACTGAATCCAAGGTAGGTCAGTGGTAAGCCAGGTCAGCAACGGATATCAAGCAGGTTATGATCAGGACACAGGGAAACAGCTGAAGACCAGTCAGCAATGAGCAAGGGTCGGAGCACCCTTTAAATAGGCCATCTGGTGCCAATAGAGACTGTGGACGTGCTCTTGCGGTTGCGCGCATCCCTTTGCGCATGCACATTGGTGCAAATGCGGGTTCTTTCGGGGTTCACGCACTCTGGATATTTGAATAGCTGGGCTGCGGTGAGGTCACTCCTGGGCATGCACACGGGAGTCGCCATTAGGCATCGGGTGCTCTCTGGATCTACAGGGTACCTAGTGGTTAATCCGATGCTGGTATTAGTTAAACAGTGCAAGTTTGAGCTATTTCAAAGGCACCTACAGGTAAGACTTTTTATAGTAGGGTAAAGTCAAATTTTTACCTTTACTACCGCTTTAGGGATGTTATTTCTATTGTTATTTTAACTGAGCTTTGTAAAGGGGTATTATGGAAGGATACAACTTATTTTTAAGTTTGGGAGTTTTTAACAACTACCCTGATGAAGTCATCACCAATGTAAATGAAACACATAGGATAGTTGATCAGAAAGTACAGGGCATCACACTCTCCACCTGTTTAACCAGAGAATGCTGTCCATTCATTGAGAAAATGCAAAGCATTCTCTGAATGGTGCCCCTGTTGAATGACTGATCTCTTATGTTCAGAATGCAGCAGGGCAGCCACTCAACATGGGACCTGAAAGCTGGTGAAGATCAGTGCAGTAGAAATGTCTACTACAGTGATTTCCAGCCTCTAGAGGGGATCCACAGGCATGATATATGCATAGTTACATTGGTCCAAGCTGGAACTTTGTATCATTGTAAAAAAATTAGAACAACAATAGTGCAGCGCTATTGTTGTTCTAACTGATTACGCTTTTTGTCATAGTGTTGTGCTGGCGGCTGTCTTGAGTTTAGATCAAGTGAGCGCAGTAATTTCATCCTTTTTTACCTTTGTAAAAAAATGCCATACTTGGAATTCTTCTTTAAAACTGTTTAGAAAGTAGCACCCAAAATATACTTCCTTTATATAATTAATGTACTGTATGTAGTCATTCCTCTCTCAAGTTGCAGATGGAAAATGATAATACTCTGCAAGCTTGGGTATTTTGATCATGCTAGGCTAAAATGTGTGTCAGACTGTCAAATAAATTACACACTGACTAGCAACACACAAAGAACAAAATTGCAAAAACAGGATTCAGTGGTATTTTTACTACCACCATTTTCCTGATTCCACTTCTTTTCAGTATCTCCATGATCTGTAGAATATGTCAATGTTTGATGTCAGGGTAGCTTTTATGCTTTATTAATTTTCATTCTATTGGAAAAGCTTCAGCTGTGGTACTGGAATCTCTTTGCGCTGCCTATTCTCCCACATTTTAGGCTACATCAGTGGCATGGTATACAGACTGGTAATAATAATTTGGTAAAGTGCCTTTTATTATTTTTATATAACTTTTTAAAAAATTGCTACCAGTAACTAGTGTTACTGTGTTAGCAAATCGGCAAAGAAGCAGATGTATTCGCTATAAGGAATCCTCTAAGTTACTGAGGCAAATTACTAAACCAAACAATGATGATCTCTCCGCATTTCTTTTGGTTTATATACAGTAGCAAGAAAAAGGTACTTGTGCTAATTGGGTTTTTGTTACCATCTTTTATGATTGTGAGGGTATTGACCCCTATAGTAAATAATAATAGTATTAATAAATCAATGTGAATCCTTTTCATAGGATTTTATGTTGGCTAATATACCTCCTCTGCAGAGGTCCACAAGCTATCCCATACTCCCACCTGGCTCATTGGGAAGCCAATTCCTTCTCAATGACCCTTTCCTGGAGTGGATCTGGTTGTGGAGTGGATGGTAAGTATGTGGGTGGGGGAGGACCCTGTCAATGCCCTCACAATATTTATAGAGGATGTTAACAAAAACATTTTTGTGAATTTTTCTTTGGATTTTAAAATGGATTTGTAATAAATATTATTGAATTTTGACTGTTATGTTTGGCCAATTGGTGTAGCACCTTTAAAATCCCACTCCTATCCAATACCCATTTTGTATTAGAATACTCATGGGATGTGGTGCTGCTAAAACTTTTTCCTTTCACATGCACATATACAGTGGATATAAAAAATCTACACACCCCGGTTAATTTGTCAGGTTTCTGTGGTGTAAAAAAATGAGACAAAGATAAATCAAAGATAATGTGACCTATAAACTGTAGAACTCAAATGAAAAACAAACTGAAATCTTTTTGGGGGGGTAAAAATACAATGTCAATCTTATGACGAAACTAGTTGGGTAGGCCAGAAATGCCGATACCACGCTCCTACAGCTGCTCGTTTGCTTGGATTCCATGTTACATGGTGCTGCAGTTTATGTATTAAATGCAGTCTTTTATCATCCTAAATGTGAGTGCAATTGCTCTTTTATTTACTTAACCTCCCTGGCGGTATGATTATGTCAGGAATTTTGTTCCAAAAGCGGTACGATTATTTTGCATGGAAATTTGGGGTTTTATATTGTAGGCCTGCAATTCTTAGGAATAACTCACTTAAATCTGTCCAAACAAGAGTCTAGTAGACATCCCGGGTATGATAAAGTTTGAAAAATGAAATCATAAATTATAATATAATAAATAACTAAAAATAATTATCAAAAATAATAATATAATAGTAATAAAATGTATTCAATAATATAATCAAACCAAAAACGCAGAAATTTGCTCAGTTGCAGAATTGTCGCTGTCGTCACTTTCAGTTTCTGATGATAAATTTCCTCAAAAATCAGTAACACTCAATTCTGCAAATGATTCTTATTTACTATCGCTGTTTTCTAGCTGATCAAAAACCACTTTTGACGTAAAGGGACGCTTTTTGGTTGCTATGGACATTGTCATGTTTCCAGGCAGAAAGAATGACATTTATTATATAAAAGTGCATGCAGGGCTCTGGGCAAACCACTAGGGACAAAGGGGATGTGTAATGATTTCATACAGTAATGTAATCTATAAGATTACAGTGTACTGTATGTGTTGTGTGTGTTTCACTTTTTGAATTTCCCGCCGGTCTCCGTCCCCGTGCGACGCGACGCTCGCAGGGAACGGAGCCCGGCACACAGAGGCATCGGAGCCTCGGACACAGCCCGCAGACACGGCGGGGGACATCGCTGGATCCAGGGGACAAGGTGAGTAGCGCTGCCTGGATCCAGCGATGCAAGCCCGAGTGTGGCTCGGGGTTACCGCTCTTGGTACTGAAATTCCACCCCGAGCCACACTCGGGATTACCGCTAGGAAGGTTAATAAACATATTTATGACTGGATTACGCTATGGTTCCCGTTTTTGACATTTTCATGAGGAACACCTGATCGGGATCCACACAGATTATTCATGCTGGGAGTTCCATTTGATGTTTTTTGGGAAAGTGGTTTATGTTCCCTACATGCGTGTTAGGCTTTTCCATTAATTTGGAGGCCAACCAATATTGGCACAAAACCTACAGGTTTCTGCTAGAAAGCTGAACATCTTTCAGCATGACAAAGACCCAAAGCATACATCCAAATAAACAAAGGAATAGCTTCACCAGAAGAAGATTAAAGTTTTGGAATGGCCCAGCCAGAGCCCAGACCTGAATCCGATTGAAAATCTGTGGGGGTATATGAAGAGGGCTGTGCACAGGAGATGCCCTCACAATCTGACAGATTTGGAGTGTTTTTGCAAAGAAGAGTGGGCAAATATTACCAAGTCACGATGTGCCCTGCTGATAGACTCATACCCAAAAAGACTGAGTGCTGTAATAAAATCAAAAGGTGTTTCAACAAAGTGTTAGTTTAAGGGTGTGCACATTTATGCAACCGTATAATTTTAGTTTTTTATTTTTACTTCCCTCCACCTAAAAGATTTCAGTTTGTTGTTCAACTGAGCTGTACAGTGTATAGGTCACATTAAAGGTGGAAAAAGTTCTGAAATTATTTATTTTTGTCTCATTTTTTTTTCCAAAAACATTTTATTGAGGAAGTGTAAAAGAAATTATCCAGTTATGGTATAGCATACATGGGCTCAACGGCCATGAGATACACCGAACAATAACAACTATGACTTTAATAACAGATCCATGCAGATTATATGAGAAATACATTTTTACTGACACTTTCTTTTCAACAATATAGATCTTCTGACATTTGTGATGTGAGGGGTGTATGTTGTGTCTCATATGCATCCATAGTGAGATGGTTAGGCTTGGCGGAGTGGCAATTGTTTGGTGGATAAGGCATTATGTTGGCCACCTGCCTTCTTGAATGTTGGTGTTCTGGAAGGATATATTGGTAGTTACAGATCCAAAGTGGCTGTAGTTATGTGGTCTAAGTTATAATTTAGTGAAATTGTGGGTGGATGGTTAAGAGTTGTCATTGGTAAATGGGGGTATAGAGATGAGTAGTTATATATTAGGGGTGGTATGGGGAGGGGGTGGGGGACAATGAAGTAGGTAGGAGCTATTTGCAGTAGACCTTCTGTAATTCTCAAGGATAAGTAGAGTATGTGGGCGGGTAGAGTAAGGCAAGTCGGCCCGGGGGAGGGGGGCTGAGCCTCCTATCTAGCCCCGGTTTCCGATCCACCTGATCTTCGTCCATCCGGGGGAATCAATGGTCCTCTAAAAGTGATGTTGTCTCATTTTTTTACATCGCAGGAACCGGATATTTTAACTGGGGTGTGTAGACTTTTTATATCCACTGTACTTTGAATATTCTGTAGGCTTGTTACGCTTAAGAAGATAGGTGCTCTTGCTGACGGTACCCTTTTTGATAAATGGTATCCAGATTCAAATCCAAAGAGATGTCCCTTGAAGGTCATGTAGAACAAATGCTTCTTATACAGGAATTCCAGTTAAGCACCTTAACTGAGGTGCCCATGCATGAGTACAAACAGCAGAACAATGCAACCGCAAAACTAGAAAGCTTTTACCAGAATCGCAGTGGTGTAGAGATTTCATTAGTTAGTCCTGTTTTACAGAGTACAGTCACAAGCAGGCTGTGACATTTCCAAAGTTTGTAATGAAGTCACAGAAGAAAGGAAACTGTTTGTTATATGCTTAGAGGTAGAATAACCTAGGCCAATAATAGAACACAGACCAAAGGTCATCAATTCCACTAATCCAAGAGTAGTACTGACTGCCACAATAAGAAGATAATCAAACTCTTTGATTTGGACGTAATAGTCGCAGATTGAAATTTGTCAGAATGATTCTTCCTTCAGAGAAGAAATACAGCAGAATCCACATCTAATACGGATCTGCGGATGGATTCTGATCGAACCAGAGGAGTCCAGTGTGGCTGTGCCAGATTTAGCAGAGAAGGGGGAAATGGACGTTAGTTACCCATGGGTTAGAGGCGGTCCCCAGGAGTTAACTGAACCAGACAAGTAAGACTAAGTCCTGCAGTTTGCATGCATACACAGAGAGATTCCAAATCTGCTTGCCAAAGGTAGAAGCGAAGACCAAGCAAAACAAAGCTAAGGCCTCATGCACACAGGACGTTTCTGCACGTTTTTACAGCTGCTGTTTTTGGCTTCAGCTGTAATTTTCTACAGTCAATAAACTCCCCATCATGTTATCCTATGTGGCCATGCACACATAGGCTGTTATCAACTGTTTTGGGCAGTGGCATTTTTGGGCTGTAAAAATCCAAAGACTGAGTGGGTTCTGAGAGGAGTTTTTCAGCTGTAAAAATGCTCAAACACTGAAAAATGCTTTAAAAACGTGGCTCACCAGTGTTTTTGGACATTTTTGATCCATTGAAAAAAAACCTCTAAAAAACGCTACTGCTGAAAAACGCTAAAAAAAACGCTAGTGCAATAACACTGAAAAAAGCAGAAAAACTCACGACAAAGCTACTGACATTTTTAGAATGTTTTTTTAACATCCTGTGTGCATGAGGCCTTAGGGGAAAGACCCAAACCAATCCCCCAACTGCCTAGATGTACTGCAATATCATAGGCAATCAGCAGGCTTACAATAGGGCCCCGGCCAATACTGTGTGTTCTAAAAATATCTTGAGACTATAGAGTCAATAAACTACAGCAGCTTATGTAATTAGCCAGAAAAGGCTTGAAATCTAACCTCTACAAATACAAGCTGACTGTGGTCTGTTACTCTGACTTTCGCCTGCATAAGCTTGAAAGGTTTTGCTCTCTAAAGCCCAGATAAACTGTGAAAGTTGTTCAGCAACAATCTGCCTGACAAACTTCAGCTCCTATCCACAGGTACCTCCAAGTCCTTTAAATTCTTAATCCAGCCCCATTTAATGCACACATGCTTCTGTGCATTTTCGCACTCCCAAGCATATGTGCTCCCTCCTGATTTAGAACTGCATCATCAATAGCTAGGGAAGAGGAGGCAGTGGGAAAATTAAAACATTAACAATTCATCTTGTATAGCCCAAGCAAAAAAATTAAAGTAAAGAAGTGCTCTCCCTCATGTGGCCAACTTACTAAATACAAAAAGCATACGCAAGCCCAGAAACAAACGAAGAAATCAAACAATCCCACATGATGGCTATTCAGCTACAGCTATTTCTATTGCAAATGCCCCCAGGACCAAACAGAGCAAATCATAACCCAGCATAAATCCTCTAGGTACTCACAACAGTGAGTTGCACAAACAGGAAAACTGCCTCAGCTCTGAACTGATAACGCCATAGAGAATCGCCAGACATACTGGCCTAACCTAAATAGATAAGTTCTGTTTAGGTTGGAAAACAGACGGGAAGTCATTACCAAATGTAAGACTGTTGCAGAGAGAACACTAGTATAGATAATGAACTGGGAACCTACACCTTTTAGTTAACTGAAGAGCTGTCCAGGATTTCAATAACTGGCCTGAATCTAACGGTAGCTGTAGATGACTGGATAAACTTCCAGAAACTCAGGGCTGTCATAGGGAGAACACCTGAATAAAACTAGGACAGTCTATGACTGACTGGAGAGACTTTCAGGATTTTCAGTATCTGGTATTAATCTACCAGCAGCTGTTGATAGCAGAAAAACCTTCCAAACAGAGAACAGCAGATTTGAAGAAAACACATCTACTCTCCTTAGGATATTAGCAAAAAAAACAGCAGAACTGGTTGTGGACGGCTTTATCCTGTGCTGGCTGTTTTTTTGTTTATTTTTGCCAGTGTCTATATCTCCTGTAGGTGGCAATGTAACCTGAAAGTTAGCTTTCCAGTGTCCCTCAGTGTATAAGAAATAACTACATTTTTCAGCTTATCCTATTTTGTTCATTTTCCCCTCTCACTTTTTCATACTTTTCTTCCATCCAGTATACCTCATTTATTTGCTTTTTCAAATTTTAGCCAGAAAATAGATCGCTTACACCCCGCTTCCTGCAAAAAAAGTGGGCTAGGCACAACAGAAAACTTTAATCTCTGTCAACTGAAGTTATACAGCTGCCACTCAATAGGCTCTGGTTTATGTTTATAAAGCAGGGTTGAAGTAATATGTACAAGGATGTTGGCTGAGTGCTTTACACATGTTAACATTTCACTTCAGTAAGTAATTAAAGTTGCTATGGAAAAAGGGAAATGCAAAGTAATAGACAATTTGGCAACAATTGAGAATTTTTTCCCTAAAGATGTATACAACATAATGCTGCTCTCGGTAGTGTTTAGTTGTGTACAGAACTGTACAGTGTCAAGGGCAAACCAAAACAATCAGACATCTTCCCAATCAAGCCAATAAACCTAACACGTAGGCTGCCTTGCACAAAAGCATTTATTGTTTGTTATGTACTGTAAGTATTAGTTCCAAACGTTTAACCAAACTTGAGATCTTTTCATATTAACATATTCTGTGTTGGAGAACATAGGATCTCAAACATTATGGCAAAGAGACAACAAGAAAAGAGGAAAAAAGGAAGTTACATATTTATATGAAAATTCACTCTTAGTCAAGATACCTAAGACACAGCAGGGTTGATTTACTAAAACTGGGTAGTGCAAAATCTGGTGCAGCTGTGCATGGTAGCCAATCAGCTTCTAACTACAGCTTGTTCAGTAAAGCTGTGACAAAAAAAAACTTGGAAGCGGTTTCTATGCAGAGCTTCACCAGATTCTGCACTCTCCAGTTATTTTGGGTCTGTCTACAAACTTCTGCATGAACTGGCTGCTGGAACATTCTTTCACACAAAACAAACACGCAAACATTAAAATTTGTGCCTACAGTGTGAAAATTCTCTGCAGATTTCTCTTTCCTTAGAGCAGTCATCTCCAAACTGTGGCCCTTTGGTTGCCTGTATCCAGCCCTTGGGGTACCATTCCATCCACTGACATCAATGATGGGGCACCATTCCATCCACTGACATCAATGATGGGGCACCATTCCATCCACTGACATCAATGATGGGGCACCGATCCATCCACTGATCCCAATAATGGGGCACCATTCCATCCACTGATACCAATAATGGGGCACCATTCCATCCACTGATACCAATGACGGGACACCATTCCATCCACTGCCAACGACGTTGGAGCACTATTCTTACCACTGTCATCAATGATGGGGCACTATTCCTCCCACTGACACCAATGATAGAGCACTATTCTTCCCACTGTCACCAATGATGGGGCACTACTCCTATTGATAAAATGGGTCACTATTAATCCTATTAAAACCAATGATGGGGAATTGTTTACTTCCACTGATGCCAAGGGCATTTTTACTCCCATCGGCCATAGTCTGCCCCCCCCCCCCCCCAAGCCTGAAGGACAGTAAACTGGGCCTTTGTTTAGAAAGTTTGGGGACCCCTGCCTTAGAGAATGGGGAACAGTGGACACCTAGGAAAATCCAACCCGGCTGATCAGCTCTCCCTCAAAAAGATGGCAAGTGGAAGTCTGCTGGGGTTAAGGAGGGCTTATAAACAGAGAATAGTTTTGCTATCTTAAACTAATTAGCTGAATCAGGAAAATTTCTTCTTAGGCCTCTTTTGCACTGGCAGCAAAGGGGCAGTAAAAACAGGCAGTTGGAGGTTGGAGGGGGCTGTACAAATGCCACAACACTTTGCAGTGCGCCCACTGCAAATATAACACAACTTTTTGAGTTGAAAGGCTGCACTAACTGCCTTTTTACAAGCTACCTTCATACCCTAGGCTGTCTGGGACTGTTTGCCACGGCATCTTTAATCAAAAGCTGAGAGAGTTTCTATGATATGTAATGTGTAGAAATTACAGCAACCACTCTGCAATCATTGCTCTTTGTACTGCCTTGTTGTATAGGCTCAACTGTCCTTTAAATACTGTACATGCATGACAAATGAGAATTTTGAATTACAGTTATTAATAAATGTAGGGCTGCATAGTATAAATACATTTCTACAAAGGAAGTGCTACATCTTGATTTTACAGTAGTAATGTTGTTGTCAAATATATAAACAGTGAAATGATGCATGTAATTATATGTCGTTATATGATAACTAACTGAAATAGAAATGAAATAGACCCTAACTGAAAACCAGTGACCAAAGTTAAATGTAATTAGGTTAAGATTTGTGCAAAATTCCTAAATTCTCTAATTGAGAAAGCGCAAAAAATTTCAGCCTGGTTTTCATGTTATTTTAGTGTGTGTTTAGGCTTATTTCCACTCTTTTCAACTGGTGAGCTGGCCAGTAACACACCTCCTGTATTAGAGTTCCCCAACTCTGGATGAAGAAACACAAGGGGCACAAGAGACAGCAACGTTGTCAGTATGGGGGGGGGGGGTGTTAGATGTACTAGCAAATTTAAATACATCACACTTTATAATCAGTTACAGTAGTGGCGGCTCGTCCATTAGGGGTGCATGGACGCTGTCCCCCCTATCCATGCGTCCAGCCTCCTGATCTACATACAGGGCGCCGGACACATGGATTCCAATGGGGGGGGGGGGGTTTGAAGCACGTGATTAGATCCAGAGGCTCTAATAGGCTTCAAAAAAGGGTGGGCTCGGTGCGCCCTGATCCCACCCAGTTGTGTGGCGATAGCAAATGAATATTTGCTATTTTTACACTAAATCTCCTCCCTGCCAATCAGGAAGTGGGTCTGAGAAACATTTCCCGATTGGCCAAAACGTCAGGCGATCCTATTGGATGCCTGACATGGAGCCGTGGAGGAAGCCACTGGAGCCACTGCTCGCAGCACAACACCCTGGAGCTGCTGCCCGCACCCTGCCATCCTGGAGCCGTTGCCCGCACCCTGCCACCCTGGAGCCGCTGCCCGCACCCCGCCACCCTGGATCCGCTGCCCTCACCCCGCTGCACTGGAGAACACCCATCACCTAGATTGGGTAAGTGGCGGACTAGTCTCGCGCCGCTGGCTGCCTGGGAGGGAGGGTGGTTGTAATATTTAATTGAACATAACTGTGTACAAGTAGCAATATATAATAGAATTTAAATATAACATTGTATAAAGCAGCACCTGCATGAACTAAGGTTCCTAAAGCCAATCAGTAAGAATAGTAATTCATTTACTTGCCCCTCATATACTGTATTTTACAGTGGGGCAGCTTTCTGCACCTGATGCAAGAATAAGAAACATGTAAGCTATGTGTAAAGTGGTCATGCTTCAATTCCCCAATTAGATACCTACAGGTCATCTGACCCAGAAAACATTTCATGCAGCACAGTAATCGTGCAATACGTTGCCAAATGGAAGCACTGTAAGCCTCTGAAATGAATGTATGGTATGTCACACACGTTCGCTATGAGTTAGCCCTCTGTACTGAAAGCCTGATTTGCAAAATCATGCTTCTATATACATGAAGAACATGGTGTACAATATAACAATGTATATAAGAGCAGAGGCGGCTCTCCAATTAGGCAAATTAGGCGGTCGCCTAAGGCCTTGCACTCACAGGGGCTTCGCAACCACCTAAATTTGACACTGACACCAGCACCGAGATAGAGAGTACTGACACCAGCAATTTAAAGCTCTTAATTATATGCAATTTATAAAGTTAATTTTATCACTTGAATTATTTTTCCCATTATGGGCGTGAGTAGGGCCTCATGTCTAGGTTTTGCCTAAGGCCTCACAAAACCTAGAGCCGCCTCTGTATAAGAGTATCTTGGAACCTTAGTAGAACTGAAGAAACATTTTTTCTTTCACTTTCACTTTTTATGCCAATAGACACCAGGAGAAAAAGGGAGAATGAATCTTCCTAACAGGGTCATAGACAGCAATGAAAAAACGTACAGGTATACTAATCTCTCTTCACTCTAAAAGTGAAAAACATTTTGCCTTAAATTATAATATAAAGCCAGGGACCAGCCGAATTCTGTCGGATTTTCCCTGCTCGATCAGTGCTGCCTACTATAGCTGGCAGGGCTGATCAGTGTTTCCTGACAATGGGGAAGTCTCCCCGCTGTCAGGATACAATCGCTTATTAGGGAGAATTCCCTTATCCACATTAAGTGTGTGATTGGGAGAACCGAGTCAGTGTTTTTTTTTTTGTTCAACCTACTGGTTGAACGAAAAAAAAAAAATGATACAAGTCTCATCTGCAAACATATAATCCCCTGCCCCCTTTCTTACCAGAAGTGATAAAAAGACCTCCTCCAGCTTTATAGAGCCTGTGATTTGTGAAAGGAGCAGCACATATTATGAAGAAACCTCCTGCAACAACAGTCACTATACCAAGAAGCATAAAAATATTCCAAAATCCACGATACACTAAAATACAAAAGAGAAACACAAGGTATTAGTTAATTAATAAAGAAAGGAACAATCAGCGCAGCTCTGTAACTAATTTAGAAATAATAATGCCAGCTGTACATCAAAGATATCACAAACCCCAATAGTCAATTTAAAAAGAAAAAGATGCAGCGCATATATTGATAAAGGAACAAAAGTCTATATAAAATCAGCACAACTCCAAAAATTTCATGCAGGGAAATCCACCAATAGTGAAGTCAGTAGACTGTTTCAGTGAGGGGGTCCCACCACCAATAACCACTGCGCTCACCTCAGATAAAGACCCCAGTTCTACTAGAGGGTCATGCACACAGGTAACCTCCCCAGGGTTATAAATCATATGGTGGAGATCTTCAGGGATTCCTTCCTCAGCCTCACATCCAATGACCCGTTTCAATATCCGTGCCAATTAGCATGAAACATGGTGGATGAAAAGAGTATAACACTAAGTGCAGACTGTAGGTGCATAAAACTCCTTTATTAAAACCAAAAACTACTCACAAAAGCTGTATCTTGTTCAAGCACTTTCACATGAGGGATAGCCGGCTCGTCTGGGAGCTATGATCCAGGCAGATCAGTAGAGACGACCAAACGGTTCTCCTCACACTAGCAGCAGCGGGTGAAGTCATCAGCAAGTCCTTCCCCCGTACGCGTTACGGCATTGGCGTGCCTTCCTCAGCAGGGCGGAGCGTGCTGAGACCCGTCACCCAGCTGATTAAATATGCAAACAAATCATCACAGGGCAATACCATAGGCCGTTTCACAGACAGCAGCAGCCGTCCTTAGTGAACCTTTAACAGCTGTCAGCACGAGCCAGCCTAAATAGTGTGATCCGGCAACTCCGAACACACACACTGACAAGCTAGATCGAGATCGCTGTATAGTCAGCTCATATGCATTAATATGGCTAAATAAAATATACAATAAAACATTAAAAGTGTCCAGATGATAATTAAAAAAGGTTCCAATTAATATTTAAAAACGTCTCCCACTGCTGCTATTACATAAAGACTACTTAAAGGGCCAATGACCCCCATAAATATACATAAACCCAAATCAATAGGTACACATAAAAGAATAATCATAAAAATTATCAAAATACTACTTATTAGAAATAAAGCAATTCACATTAAATTCTACATTGAGACCCAAAGGTCGCATAACCCGGGTCTCAAATATCCAATAGGACTCTCTTTGGCTCAGGGATCTGATGAAATCCCCCCCCCCCCATTTCATCAGATCCCTGGGGAATTCCATCAGATCCCTGAGCCAAAGAGAGTCCTATTGGATATTTGAGACCCGGGTTATGCGACCTTTGGATCTCAATGTAGAATTTGATTTCAATTGCTTTATTTCTAATAAGTAGTATTTTGATAATTTTTATGATTATTCTTTTATGTGTACCTATTGATTTGGGTTTATGTATATTTATGGGGGTCTTGAAGGACTTGCTGATGACGTCACCCGCTGCTGCTAGTGTGAGGAAAACCGTTCGGTCGTCTCTACTGATCTGCCTGGATCATAGCTCCCAGGTGAGCCGGCTGTCCCTCATGTGAAAGTGCTTGAACAAGATACAGCTTTTGTGGGTAGTTTTTGGTTTTAATAAAGGAGTTTTATGCACCTACAGTCTGCACTTAGTGTTATACTCTTTTCATCCACCATGTTTCATGCTAATTGGCACGGATATTGTAACGGGTCATTGGATGTGAGGCTGAGGAAGGAATCCCTGAAGATCTCCACCATATGATTTATAACCCTGGGGAGGTTACCTGTGTGCATGACCCTCTAGTAGAACTGGGGTCTTTATCTGAGGTGAGCGCAGTGGTTATTGGTGGTGGGACCCCCTCACTGAAACAGTCTGCTGACTTCACTATTGGTGGATTTCCCTGCATGAAATTTTTGGAGTTGTGCTGATTTTATATAGACTTTAGTTCCTTTATCAATATATGCGCTGCATTTTTTTAAATTTAGTTAATTATATTTATGGTCGTGGCCCTCTGACCAAAGATAGATGTGGATCACATAAACATGCAACAAGACTTACAACATAAATAGACCTGAGGTGTGCCTTGGTTATCTGGTCGGTATGTCAAGAGAAGGGGGCATACCCTATATAAGTAATGGGTAATAATGGAGAAGAATGTGCTGAGAAATGCCCTGAAAAAGGGGGATGGGAGGGAGGGTATCGTGCACTGGAACCGATAAAGAGCATGGAGAGTGAGGGTGCTTAAATACCCTCTGGGCTCCTCCCATAAATTCAGGCCAGCCCACTGGCCTTCCTACTTATGGTCGTGGCCCTCTGACCGAAGATAGATGTGGATCACATAAACACGCAACAAGACTTACAACATAAATAGACCTGAGGTGTGCCTTGGTTATCTGGTCGGTATGCCAAGAGAAGGGGGCAAAAATATGCAGTTTAGGGAAGCAGTTCTTAATTGGTACAATGATAAATGAGCAAGCTTGGCGAAGGCTTGTGCCATCTCCAACTGAGGATTCGGAATGTATCTAGCCAAGCAGCCGGACTTCTATCTGCCTAATTTATTGATCACGTGGTCCGATACTGCATGCTGCGATGCTGCTGAAGCTGCTCTGATCCAAAAGGAATGTCCGGAGTACCGGCAGGGGTCAAGGCCAAAGTTGGACAGTAAGATTCTGACGTGCCTGATGAATTGGTTGCCACTTGATGGGCTGATAGGGAAAGGCAATAACGGGCTAGAGTCAGAGAGACTAGGTAGGTGAGTTGGTAGCTAGTCAAGCACCGCAACTGGGCACCAGGAGTTTATAGTCCGGAAGAAGCTGATGTCGACCCCGAGTCTGATCTGATGGGTTTGGAGACTTCTAGGTGATGGACGTAATGGTTTTGGAAACTAGTTAAGTGACGTTTGTATGATACCTGGCTGCTAGCTAGTTAGTATTCCACGTACAAAGCCATAGCCAGCATGCTTCAAAAAATGTTCTTATTCCAACAATTCTTTTATATGTCGCTAAGCAAATATTTAATCCATCCTGAGCAATCCAGAGAATTTGACACTTTTAAGACTACTTTTATTCCACGCCTCCTTCTGATATTTTTACAGGTTAAATATTGAGCTTTTCTGTTACAATGTAATTATTATAAGTTTAGAATAGTCACTTTGAACATCATTATTCTAAATGTTTTTTGAGCTATGAATTACAAATAGTGAGAGTACTGAGATCTATGGTCAAAGCATATACAGCACACACTTTCACTTTATAATATCAGCATTTTAATAGCAATACAAACAACAGATATTATTGACAATCAAATATAAGCTTACAAAAGCAATACATACCTACTGCCGAGTGGTACACTGTAGAATTACTGTTATCTCTACTCCTTGGAAATGGAGACAGGTAAGCATGAGTGCAGTTCTTTGTTGGGGCTTGATTGGCTATACAAATAATAAAGAAACAAAATATTTTTGTAATGAAAATAAAATTGCAACTTTTATGTTTTTTTCTTCCCGCTCCTGTATTAAATAATGCTTTTTAGCAATAAATAGTATATACTGCGCTAAAATAAAATTCAGTGAATGAACTAAAACAACAATGTATAAAATATACTGTATAAATAAGACTGTGTAATTAAAATATATAATACAGTGCAAAATGATATTTAAATGAAAACGTGACAGCTGCTGCTTTGTAAAAATCAAATAATTAAAAAGTCACACTTCTATAATCCAGCGTTTAGCAGCGCTTTTGAACACAACAAACAAAGTGCCAGTGCTAAAAAAGTTCTTTAAGGTGCGAGTATAGCATAGAAAATCTATAGTAAAACGTGACATAATATATAAAATTAATGTGTCAGAATAAATATGTCATATAAAATATGTAACAACAAAATCAAGTAAGTGACTTAAAATAAAATCGCGTCATATATGATAAATAACGATTTTTCGTAATAAATTATGTCCTCGCCCTTCTTTTTTTGTATTTTCAACGTTAAAATAAAAGTAATGTTTTTATAAAACAAAGAAATAATAAACATATCGGTTAGTTCGGGGTTGTTTCTTGACGTGAGTACGAATGGACAGAGGTAAAGGTTCCTCATCTCTATTGTCATTAAGATGTCACATGGTGAGCCGTCATCCATACATAACGAAAACATTCG
>BLSH010046282.1:2741656-2753500 GCA_018402905.1 Glandirana rugosa | reverse complement strand
TGGCAACCAAGCGCAATCGATGTCTGATCTTATTTAGTAAACTGATTTTGAGTCTAGCTGCTATTTATTGTATGTCTCAGAGCAGATGGAGAGCGAAGTTGCATGGAGGGGGGGAACCAATCAAATGTTTGCCCAGGGTCCAATCAATATTAAAGACGGCCCTGCACCTAAACACATGTAAACGCTTCTAAATGTACCTAAATGCTAGATGAGTGTTAATGCATTCCAATGGCCAGAAGAATGGCTAACAGAATCCATTTACTCTCAACGCGCGATGTGTGTGCAATACACAGCATGTTTTTTTAAACAGCTTTGCTCCTGCCAGGAGAAAAGGCGTTCAGGGGGGCTAAACTGATGCACGAGGCCTTAAAGTGAATCTGCCTGTGCTTTAAAGCAGAGTGAGATACTTTAGAAATCACTTTTACTGTTGGAATTCATGCTGCCCTTACTGAATGATCATCACTGAAAAGTCAGTTTTGATGCCCTCTATTTAAAACACTGACATGTACATGGAAATTTGCACACAACCAGTTTGGATTGAGAGAACTTGACACTGCTCTGTACTTGGACATTGCATATACATTTTCAACAAGGCCTGACCCAGAAAGCACTTTGTATTAAATACTTGTGTGTGCGTGTGTGTAACTAATCCTTTGCAATAGACAGATTCCCATTAGTCTAGGTTCATATGCGATTCCCATTCATTTTTAAGCCTAGGTTCACACTGTGAACCGCATGTGAATCTAGGCAAAAGAGAATCTGTCACTGGCAAAGGAATTTTTACACACAAACCAGTTTACTAATTAAAGTGGATGTAAACCCTCCATATACCCAGTGAAGCGAACAGCCTCAGATGATACACAGAGATTAAACAAATCTCCCTACATACGTTTTACATGTATATCTGCTGTCTTCACATTTATACACTGTTTAGAAAGTGCGCATTCTGTTAGAATTTTCACTTACTCATTTCCCTCTAGGAGGGGTTATTGCTGGACACTGTGAGAAAGCTGATTGGAGGAAAGGCACACACCCCCTCCCCACACATCCTGGGGTTGCCTGTGAATCGTGCAGCAGACTGCTAATCTATTTATAGCAACCTCCTCCAACACACACTTCTCTCCTCGAGTCTCGGAGAGCTTGTCAAAAGTTGATGGCTGATAACAGAGGAACAGGGCAGGACAGAGCTACGAGACATAATGCTTTGAAGAGAGATACGTAAACACTACAGCTAGATGTGCCCAGCTCAAATTTCATGAATCGGGTTTACATCCACTTTAAAGTTCAGCACAGAATTGCATGTGATTTGCACATGAATGCGGTGAAATTTGAGCCATTCATTTTGAATGGCTTAAATCGCAACGCAACCACATCTAAACAGTGCAGGCAGCTTTTGTTTTATTCGCACTGGTACTATACCCATGCGTTCCAGTTCAGGAAAACACATTGCGTTTGCAACCTGCTTTTGGGGCGTCATTAACTTTCCATTGACACTTGCAGCAGATCGCAAAACACAGTGTGATTGCTGTGCGGTGCGGGATCACACTGCATCAGTGTGAACTGGGGCTTAAGCTGTCCTATTTGCCACACTGGCTGTGATACCAGATTATTACTTCTAATTGACAACTATCCTAATATGCATACTTTTCCTTGAACACTGGGCTACACAAAAATAAGTAAATAAATCTTACAGAAGTGGCCCCCACACTGGCTCCTCCAGCAGGTTTCCTCAATCCATGCTTCCATGCTGCCTCAAGACGCTCCTGACCTCAGTTGCATGCTCACCTCCTTCATGTACAATGCAGGCTAGGAGCCCTGCACTGTATGTGATGACACAGAGGGTCCACCCACAGCCCAGAGCACCAGAAAGCAAAGAATGCAATAAAGCTTCTTCTGATATCCCTAGAAATAATGAGCATTTAAAACCCAGTGGGGAGGATCCTACTGTTCTGTGACAGGGGACATGCCAGATCTACTGA
This sequence comes from Glandirana rugosa, assembly GCA_018402905.1. NCBI lineage: Eukaryota > Metazoa > Chordata > Amphibia > Anura > Ranidae > Glandirana > Glandirana rugosa. The sequence goes on along the minus strand of BLSH010046282.1, from coordinate 2,751,521 downwards.
TCCCTGTCACTGGGATCAGTGAGATCTGTCATGTCCCGGCCAGCCCCGCCCCCCCCCCCCACAGTTAGAACACACCCAGGGAACATATTTAACCCCTTCACTGCCCCCTGCTGGTTAACCCCTTCACTGCCAATGACATTTATACAGTAATCAGTGGACATTTAAATTTCTGATCGCTGTATAAATGTCATTGGTCCCAAAAATGTGTAAAAAATGTCTGACATTTCCGCCCCAATATCGCAGTCCCGATAAAAATCGCAGATCGCCGCCATTACTAGTAAAAAAAAAAAAAATAATAAAAACGCCATAAATCAATTCCCAGTTTGTAGACGCGATAACTTTTGCGCAAACCAATCAATATACGCCGATTGCGATTTTTTTTTTTTTACCAAAAATATGTAGAAGAATATAAATCGGCCAAAACTGATGAATAATTTTTTTAATGGATTTGTACTTTAGCAAAAAGTAAAAAATATTGTTCTTTTTTGCGAAATTGTCGCTCATTTTTTGTTTATAGCGGCGATCAGAAATGGCGCAGGGGGGATCAAATACCACCAAAAGAAAGCTCTATTTGTGGGGAAAAAAGGACGCAAATTTTATTTGGGTACAACGTCGCACGACCGCGCAATTGTCATTCAAAATGCGACAGCGCTGAAAGCCAAAAATTGGTCTGGGCAGGAGGGGGGTTTAAGTGCCGGGTAAGGAAGGGGTTAAAGGAAATAATAGGCTTTTCCATCTATGTACACAGGAGAGGGATAAACCATAGTCCAACGGTAATGGCTCAGCCTGGGTTTACGTTCTGCTATGTATGCAGACACCTTTAATAAGGGACTCACAGGAGGAGAGAGAAGAGAAATAAGCTTTATAAGCGTGCTTCTGGATCTTCATTGTTTAATCACAGGCTAGTATTAGTCCTTTTACATGCTGCTATAGTCTGCTGGGAGATAAATGGCCTGCCTGTGTAGTCTGACAATGGTGCCTTGACTGCAAAGCAGGTTAAACAGATTTACAGATCTTTTTGGCAAATCTGAGTATTTATTATTTTATCTGACTATTTAGCTATCTGCCCGGATTTCAACTTTCAACTACTTTTCCATGTGGTATTCCAGTTATTCTGTCTACTCCCTGTACTTTCCTTTCCAACCATGAGAAAGATATGCACTCTAATACAGTAAAATATTTTAATGGAATTTCACAAACTTCACTTCTGCAAAAGCTAACATTAAGGTCTCATACAAGCGGGCATTTTTTGACGCCACGTTTTTTGGCGTTTTTTGCAGCTCTCCATGTTAGTCAATGGCCCCATAAAAACGCTGACCTTTTTGAGCTGTAGAGGGCGTCGGCGTTAGTGAGCTAAAAGTAGAACCCATGGCCAGCGCGTTCCAAGGCTGTAACATTTTGGCATTTTTGACGCCTCAAAACGCTCACTAACGCTACTAACGCCGAACTTGCGTTAACCGGCGTTTTTGACGCTGGCGTTTTTAGGTTAAAAAATACCAGAGGAATGTTGTTTTTTTTAAAGAACGCCTATTGACACCGATGCTCTCTAACGCTCATTAACGCCGATGCAAAACGCCGAAAAAAACGCAGATTTTTCCCTGACGTCGGGCCCGATGTTTTGCTTATTGTTTTACATACGCCCGTTTGTATTAGGCCTTAAAGTGGTTGTAAACTCTCCCCCACAACGTTATCACATTTCATCCTGCATAAAAAACCCTAGGGCCTCATACACATGGGCGTTTTTTACAGCCACATTTTTTTAGCGTTTTTTACAGCTCTCCATGTTATTCAATGGCTCCTTAAAAACGCTGATGTTTTTGAGCTGTAGAGGGTGTCGGCGTTATTGAGCTGTATATAGAACGTGGGACCAGCGCGTTCAGAGGCTGTAGCTTTTTTGCGTTTTTGCCGCTGAGCCGGCAAAACGCTCACTACCGGCGTACCGACGTTAGCCATCATTTTTGACACCGACATTTTCAGGTTGAAAAATAGCAGAGGAATGTTTTTTTTAAAAAAACACCTATTGACGCCGACGCTCACTAACGCGCATTAACGCTCACTAACGCCGATGCAAAACGCAGATTTTTCCCTGACATTGGGCCCGATGTTTTGCTTATTTTTTTTCATACGCCCGTGTGTATGAGGCCTTATGATTGCTGCTTGTAGATATCTCCTTACTTGCTTTGTTTTCTTGTAATCCGTTCCGTTCTGTGTAGTGACGTCACCGACGCATTTGCGCATTTCTCCCGTTTTTCACGGCACGCTCTGAGTGCCATCAATCCATTGACAGGATGAGATTTCCTCTCCCAGCGGCACTGCGATCAAAACCCACGAGACTACAGATCCTTTCTGAACTTTCTGCTACACCCCATGTGACCGCGTGACGCCACATGGGGTATAATCTTGTCTTAGGACTGCATACCATACCAGTGATTAGCCACAGCATACAGCAGGCTGACAGGCACACAATACGAGAATGGCAAAACTACCATGTAAATCTGCACTGTCAGGTCAGCTATGAGAGGTGGAGCATGGTCGCCATAGGAACAGCGGATCGAAACTGAGGCTTGGTTAACCACTTCCAGGTCGAGCCTCTTTTTTGGGTTCTGTGTTTGCAAGTTAAAACCTTTTTTTTTGCTATAAAATTACTTAAAACCCCCAAACATTATATTTTTTTTTTAACACCCTAGAGAATAAAATGGCGGTCGTTGCAAAACTTTATGTCACACCGTATTTGCGCAGCGGTCTTTTTTTTCTAAAAAACATCACTTTTATGAGTTAAAAATAAGACAACAGTAAAGTTAGCCCAATTTTTTTCCATACTGTGAAAGATAATGTTACACTGAGTAAATTGATATCCAACATGCCATGCTCCAAAATTGCGCCCGCTCACGGAATGGCGACAAACTTTGCAACTTAAAAATCTCCATTGGCAACATTTCTACAGGTTACCAGTTTTGTGTTACAGAGGAGTACTAGTGCTAAAATGATTACCCTCACTCTAACGATCATGGTGATGCCTCACATGTGTGGTTTGAACACCGTTTTCATATGTGGGCGAGACTTACGTATGCGTTCGCTTCTGCGCGTGAGCTCGCAAGGATGGGGCGATTTCAATTTTTTTTATTTTTTTTTATTTTACACTGTCCTTGTAAGCATGCCAGGACCTTTTAAATAAGAGATCTGGGGTCAAAAAGACCTTAAATCTTATATTTACACTTCAATGCAATTAAAGGAAAAAAAATGGCAGTGAAAAAAAAATTGTCTCATTTAAGAGCTATGGGCGGAAGTGACTTGTAACGTCGCTTCCGCCCTGCAATGCTATGGAGCCGAGTGGGCGGCATCTTCCGCTCACTAGGCTTCCAGTGCAGGGGGGAGGGGACCCAATCATCTCCGCTGCTACCTGCGGGTCCAGTAAGCAGCGGAGATGACAGGAAAGCGGTGGTAGGGGAGGGGCACCTCTCCCGCCGCTTATAAAAGTGATCTTAAGGCGAATCCGTCAATGAGACCACTTTTATCACACCCAGAATTGCCGGCTGAAAAAAAAAATACCAGGGTTATGGTAGCTATCTGCTACCATAACAATGGTATTCCACTGCAAAGAGGCCATCGTCATACGACGGCGGCGGTCCAGAAGTGGTTTAAGACGCGATCACGCATGTGTGAAAATGCCGCAACACATACATGGAAGGGCGGAAGTAATATGCAGTGCAGACTCGGTAAAACAGTACCTAAAATGGCGTAGCCAGATCCCTGGAGACATACAGTATCTCACAAAAGTGAGTACACCCCTCACATTTTTGTAAATCTTTTATTATATCTTTTCATGTGAAAACACTGAAGAAATGACACTTTGCTACAATGTAAAGTAGTGAGTGTACAGCTTGTATAACAGTGTAAATTTGCTGTCCCCTCAAAATAACTCAACACAGCCATTAATGTATAAACCGCTGGCAACTAAGTGAAAATGTCCATATTGGGCACAAAGTGTCAATATTTTGTGTGTCACCATTATTTTCCAGAACTGCCTTAACCCTCTTGGGCATGGAGTTCACCAGAGCTTCACAGGTTGCCACTGGAGTCCTCTTCAACTCCTCCATGACAGCATCACAGAGCTGGTGGATGTTAGAGACCTTGCGCTCCTCCACCTTCCGCTTGAGGATGCCCCACAGATGCTCAATAGGGTTTAGGTCTGGAGACATGCTTGGCCAGTCCATTACCTTTACCCTCAGCTTCTTTAACAAGGCAGTGATTGTCTTGGAGGTGTGTTTGGGGTCCTTATCATGTTGGAATACTACCCTGCAGCCCAGTCTATGAAGGTAGGGGATCATTCTCTGCTTGAGTATGTCACAGTACATGTTGAGATTTATGGTTCCCTCAATGAACTGTAGATCCCCAGTGCCGGTAGCACTCATGCAGCCCCTGACCATGACACTTCCACAACCATGCTTGACTGTAGGCAAGACACACTTGTCTTTGTACTCCTCACCTGGTTGCCACCACACACGCTTGACACCATCTCAACCAAATAATTTTATCTTGGTCTCATCAGACCACAGAACATGGTTCCAGTAATCCATGTCCTTAGTCTGCTTGTCCTCAGCAAACTGCAGGCTTTCTTGTGCATCATCTTTAGAAGAGGCTTCCTTCTGGAACGACAGCCATGCAGACCAATTTGATGCAGTGTGCAGCGTATGGTCTGAGCACTGACAGGCTGACCCCCCACCTCTTCAATCTCTGCAGCAATGCTGGCACCACTCATACGTCTATTTCCCAAAGACAACATCTGGATATGACGCTGAGCACATGCACTCAACTTCTTTGGTCGACCATGATGAGGCCTGTTCTGAGTGTAACCTGTTCTGTTAAACCTCTGTATGGTCTTGGCCACCGTGCTGCAGCTCAGTTTCAGGGTCTTGGCTATCTTCTTATAGCCTAGGCCATCTTTATGAAGAGCAACAATTCTTTTTTTCAGATCCTCAGAGAGTTCTTTGCCATGAGGTGACATGTTGAACTTACAGTGACCAGTATGAGAGAATGAGAGCGATAACATCAAATTTAACACACCTGCTCCCCATTCACACCTGAGACCTTGTTACACAAACAAGTCACATGACTCAGGAGGGAGGGAAAATGGCTAAATTGGGCCCACTTTGGACATTTTCACTTAGGGGTGTACTCACTTTTGTTGCCAGTGGTTTAGACATTAATGACTGTGTGTTGAGTTATTTTGAGGGCACAGCAAATGTACACTGTTATACAAGCTGTACACTCACTACTTTGCATTGTAGCAAAGTGTAATTTCTTCAGTGTTGTTACATGAAAAGCTAGAATAAAATATTTACAAAAATGTGAGGGGTGTGCTCACTTTTGTGAGATACTGTAATTTATAAAAGTTTTAATAGAAAGTAAGTAATATGTGATTGAAGCTGATTTACAATGGGAAATGTTTGCTTATAACTTCCTATAATGGTCTAGATCAGGGATCTCCAAACTACAACCCTCCAGCTGTTGCGGAACTACACGTCCCATGAGGCATTGTAAAACTCTGCCATTAACAGAGATGACTAGACATAATGGGAATTGTAGTTCTTCAACAACTGGAGGGCCGAGCACTCCAAATCGCAGCTGTGGATGCACCGTCCACATATCCCCTTTCGACCAAGCCTGAGCGGCACACACATCCTTTTCAGGTCACAACTGGAGGGCCATAGCTTGGAGACCCCTGTGGCGACGGAGTGGGAGAGTTTACTTCCTCTTTAAAATACTAATAAATGTTTTCACCCGACAATTACAGTACAATAATACTGTTATCTGGGTATGGGAAGAAAAAAACACTGCAAGAGATCCTTGCCAATGGCTGAACTGCCATCATGCATGTTGGATCATTTTGGCTGACTTCTTGCTGTTCTTTGCTGGGATGCTGCAGTGAGCGAGGATAGCGCATAGCAACTTGTGAGAATGCCTGTTATATAATGAATATTGGGTTTGCATTTTTACTAGAAAATTGTCTTATAACACTGTTCCTAAATTAATGATCAGACGTTATTGTGTAAGGCACTACGGTGCTCATTATTATTTTATTTTTTTTACAGGGTAGAGAAGTGTTTTAGAAAAAACAGATCCATGTCCATTCATGAATACGCCAATTAAGTCATAGATGAAGGCTAGACTGTTTTTATTTAAACATCTGCATATCGGTAAGTGTGCTGCTTCAAGAAAACGAGGGAAAAATATGTAGCTTGCATATTTATCGCTGTCCTTAAAGAACATAAAAGTGGATGGCTATCAATATGCTAAATATAAAGCTGCAATTTATTGAACCTACTGTGCCTGATACATGATATGAACAAGATGTGCTATTAAACAAAGATGAAGGGGTGTCTTTGAGTAAAAACAGATAAGCAATCAAGTAGCACTGTAGAGTTACATTTTACACTTAATCTACTGAATTCTGAAATTGTGGTTCATGGTACTGACCAAGTAAAAGAGACTGCTTTCTGAAGAAACTCTGAGCTCAGAAGTTACGGTTCCATTTTAACATATTCTAAAAAACCTCTACAGTTTTTTACTTTGAAGGTAGTATACCTAAAGCGGTATTAAACCCAAAAACAAAAATGTATTATGTTGCAGCTCACCAATTCTTAAATGTTTTGGCTGCATTTGTTATCCTTGTGAGGTTTTTTTCCTGTAATTTCACCTGGTGGTCCTGCCAGTAAGGCTCCATTTACACGGGACACTGGTTCAACTTCCCCTGAATGTTATATCTTAACAGCTAGAAACTGGCGTCTAAAAGGCCGTTTTGCCACGTTTTGCCGCATTCGCATCTAGGAGCGTTTTTGAAAAAAAAAAAAAATTTTTTTTTTTAAATGGAAATGCCTGTAAACGAAACGCTCCTAGACGTGATTTACCGCATTTAGGCGCGTTTAGTGGCTTTTACAAGCTGTTTGGCATTTTAAATGCCTCTGAACTGGCGTCTGAACCCATTTTTTTGGGTTCCAAAAAAGCCTCTAAACTCAACTGCCTGGAAAGGACCTTAAACAACCCTGTGTAAATGTACAGATAAGATAACATAGAGGAAAGTTCAGGGGTAGCTGAAAAAAAAGCCCAAATGCCTCTAAACGTCCGTTTACCAGCAGCAGTGTAAAAGAGGCCTTAGTCTGTAATATTTCAGTTTCCTTTAACAGACCAAGCTGTCCAGGAAAAGTAGAAATTAGACTCCTTCCACATGGGGTAGGCTCTGTTGGAGTCCGCCTGTTTAGCGGGGAATCTGTCCACTGATCCCTGGTGAGCAGGCAGATGGCTGGTCCATGTCTGCTTCGCCTATGCAAAGCAAACACAGCCCGCTCTCCTCTATAGGCGGTTGGATATAAACAGTCCATTTACACCCGACAGCCATTTAATCCGATCCCCCAGACGGATGGAAAAGGGACCCCCATCCGTCTGTTAATAGCTTACAGGATCAGACTGGATTGGATGTTGGCGGGTGTCAATGGACACATGTCCGTTAACACCCGCTGCTCCATAGAGGAGACTGGAGGGTCCCATCGGGTACCGCCTGAAAAACTGACAGAGGGACTCAATAGGTCCGCCCACGTGAAAGACAAACAATTTAACATCGACAGGGGTGCTTACAATAGTCAGCTTTTGTTCATTAATGTAAAATCTTTATCCCAAAAAAGGAAAAAAAATGTTTCTGCAACTGCTTTAAAATTTTTAGCTGGAATTTGGGTTTAATTTGTTAGTTTAGTCCATCTAAAGCTGCTATTGCACTAGTAACACTAACCTCTTCCCAGATTCGCAATGCTGCTGTCCAAAGGTGTCTCCCTTGCTCCTCCATCCAGTGTGGAGACACCATAAGACTAGAAATGTGTTGCTGGCTGGATAACTGGGTGAAAATAAAGGAAAAGTAGCCTAAAAAAAGTATTGGTCAGCTGCAATATACTAAATGTTTGTTTTTGAGTTTAATACCACTTTCTGGCATTCATAATGATGGTGTCTGCCACAAGGAACCTCTCATTCTCTGAACCCAATGTCACCTAATGCTGGAGAGCCATAGACATTCCGTGACCCACATCCCACCCCTTCCGCCGCTCTTCCGGGGCCGCTAGGCTGACACCCGAATAAAGCCGGGTTCTACATCACAACGTGACTTCCGGGTTTACTCAGCTGCCAACGGCGCCGATTAAAAAGAAATGACAGTGTTCAGAATCACAGTTTTGGCAATCTGAATACTTTTAAGTGCAAAGGAGGGATTTGGGGTCTTTTAGACCCCCGATCCCTCCATAAAGAGTAGCTGTCACCGCCTATTACTTTCACATGTTTACATTCCTTGTGACAGCAATAAAAGTGATCAGATTTTTTTTTTTTTTTTTTTATGGGACAATGTTAAAAAGAAAAGAAATAAGAAAAAAAAAATGTTTTTTTAAAGCGTCACCATCCCCGCAAGCTCACACAGCGAAGAAAACGCATACGTAAATTCTAACCTGGTAACCGTTTTTTACAGCGTCACCTATGGAGATTTTTAAGTACCGTAGTTTGTCGCCATTCCACGAGTGTGCGCAATTTCAAAGCATGACATGTTAGGTCTCTATTTACTCAGTGTAACATCATCTTTCACATTATACAAAAAATTGGGCTAACTTTACTGCTTTTTTTTTTTAAATTCATGAAAGTGTCTTTTTTTCCCAAAAAATTGCGTTTGAAAGATTGCCATTTGATTCCCTAGGGTCTCTGCTAAAAAATATATATATATATAATGTTTGGGGTTCAAAGTAATTTTATAGCAAAAAATATGGATTTTAGCTTGTAAGCAACAAAAGTCAGAAATAAGCTTAGGCATGAAAGGGATATAACTATTATTATTTCAGGTGCTTATATTGCACTGTCAATTTACACAGGCTTTACATATATATTGTACATTCACATCAGTCCTTACTCTCAAGGAACTTACAATCTAAGGTCTCTAACTCACATTCATACACATACTAGGGCCAATTTAGACAGGATTTAATTTACCTACCAATATGTCTTTGGAGTGTGACAGGAAACCGGAGTACCCGGAGGAAACCCATGCAGGCACAGGGAGAACATGCAAACTCCAGACAGGTAGTGTTGTGGTTGGGATTCAAACCAGTAACCCTTTTGCTGCCAGGCGAAAGTGCTATCCACTACACCACTGTGCCGCCCAACTAAACTATAAAACTATAACTAAAAAAATTTTGATGAATGAGCTTCCAGCATTATGGAAGCCTGCCCTTGGTTTCAAGTCACAGGTAGCTGGGACAAACTGCATTGTGCAGAACTATTTAAGATTACACTTTGATCGAACAATGTATAAATCATTTATAATACAGATAGCCCCTAATAATAACAGTACAGCTCAGTTCTCAATTATGGTATCTGTACTGATTTTGCCACTTTTCTATGTTGGCACTTTAACCACTTGCCGACCGCCGATCGGCGATTGACGGCGGCAAAGTGGCTCTGTAACGCGAACCGCCGTCATACGACGGCGGCCGCGAACTCGCGCCGTGAGCGCGCGAAGCGCAATGTCTCGGTGAAACGGCGGCAGTTAGCGGCTAGCCGCCAGCCGTTCACCAATTTCACGGTTGTATCTTTTCACCGTTTTAGTCATGTCTATGGTATTAACTCTTGACTCGACATGACAATAATAATCCCCGATAGACATAATATTTACTAAATATGTAACAAGCTAGTTTCACATTAGAATTTATCAAGACGTGTTACGTCAAACAGGGTCGATGGACACTGAACTTTGGTTCCCGTCCGAAGGTATTACGACCTTCGAGTAAGTAGTTTTAAAAAAATCAATATCAAAATATCAAATCAACCCGCCGTGTCACCA
>BLSH010046282.1:2724955-2736712 GCA_018402905.1 Glandirana rugosa | reverse complement strand
ATGTACCCTAGTTTGTAGACGCTATAACTTTTGCGCAAAGCAATAAATATACGCGATTTGGCTTTTTTTTTACCCGAGACATGTGGCTGAATGCATTTTAGCAAAAATTTATGACTAAAATTTAGTTTATTGTATTTTTGTAATAACATAAAGTTGAAAATATCATTTTTTTTCAAAATTTCCGTTATATTTTTGTTTATATCGCAAAAATTAAAAAGCGCAGTGGTGAACAAATACCACCAAAAGAAAGCTCTATTTGTGGGAAAAAAAGGACGCAAATTTCGTTTGGGTACTGCATTGCATGACCGCGCAATTACCATTTGAAGCGGCGAAGTGCCAAATTGAAAAAAGGGCTCCGGTCCTAAAGCTGGAAATCCTTCCGGTCCTTAAGTGGTTAACTAGACAGCAATACTAAAATAGTCTGTATGTATTTACCATAAAACGTAAAATGGTAACGAGATAGACTATAAATTTGAATTTAAAAGTATTTAAATACAGGATAATCACAACACATAAAGAGAAAAAAATATTTTAACATTCATACACATACAGTTTATTAGACAAAATATATGGTATCTTACTGATCCAAAAAGCTGCCATGCTGTTGTTATCTGGTCCTACATCCATGGTAAACCAGCATCTCCAAAAGAAACCCTCATGGTGCAAAAGGGCTGGATCAGACCCCTATAGAAAATGCACAGCATAAAATAAAAATGATTTATTGTATATTCATATATAAAACAAAATATTTTGAATTCAAACATTTAAAGCAGTTGCCATTCATATCAGAACATAATAAGTAGGAGCAGCTACAAAACAGTAACACTAACCTCAACTCCTTGATTTCCTGAGCATTTGTCAACTTCTTTGGCAAGGAGCCAGTAGTCTGATCCAAATGCTACCAAAAGGACTAAAATTCCAAGCGCGCCAAAAAGACCACCAAAAAATATTCCAATGCTTAACTTCATCATCAGGTCAGAAAATATTCAATTTTTCCTCGTCTGACCAGCAATATGTTCTCTAGCAGTTTACAGCCAGCTAACTAGAAGACTAAAAGATGGGTAGGAGCTTCTATTTCAGGATTTTGATTAAGCATCTCTGCTATGTTGCTGTGCTAGGGAGTGTCCAGGCAAAAATAACTGACCTTTTTGTGGAGTCAGGAATACACATCACTCATTGGTAGAGCTTGTTGCATTGTAGAAGAAACAACTTGAAAAATGATCTGTTATCGGCATATAACATGCCAACCAATATTTTCACTAGTTTTACTGGTGTAAACTGCTATCTGCATTATCTTACAATGTGTTTTTATCTCATTTTTGTGTGTTTCAGAAAACTTGACTCACACAAGGCGAAACAATATGAATTTGAACGGGTCAGATGATGTGAGCATTTCAGCAAATCACTTTCACACAGTACATATATCATATTTTTGAGAAGCAGTGGGAAATAGAAAGCACTGATTAAAGCCAAGTACACACTAATAGTTTTTTTTCTCAATAAAAAAAACCCATAGCTCAGATCAGAGCCACTGTACTAACTATGCAATGTTAGTACATCGACCTCCCTGCTGTGCTATTATGTTCTGACGGGGGGGTGACGGGGGGACAGCCATTGGCGGAGAGCGCTGATCGGGAGACGGACGGCTGATGGTTTTCCAGCATGCACGTCCGACAAACGCTTCTGTCAGACCGGCTGCCATACACACTGGCCGTATCGAACCGACCAATGTCGCCCAACATTCAGCCCGTGTATACTAAGCTTAAGGCCTCGTGCACAAAGGAGTTTATTTACTAAAAGTGGAGAGTGCAAAATCAGGTGCAACTCTGCATAGAAACCAATTAGCTTCCAGGTTTCTTTGTCAAAGCTTAATTGAACAAGCTGAAGTTAGAAGCTGATTGGCTACCATGCGCAGCTGTACCGGATTTTGCACTCTCCAGTTTTAGTAAATCAACCACACTGTCTTACACTTTAGAACATCTGCATTATCTTGTCTGTTGTTGGTTTAATAAGCTTGTGTTCTTAATGTGGACCTTCACCCCTCCCTGGCCACCTTCTGCCATTTCACCCCCCCCTTCTCTCAAAATCACAAACGCATTTTTTTTACCCTTTTTCTGTAAAAATTATCTATTAATGGAAGAGGTGGATATTTCATTCAACCCTCTATCCTCTATTCATGGAGTGCTTATCATTGATGGATAGTACAGCTTCTATGAATGTAAGAGGGGAGCAGAAAGGCTGTACACAATCGTCTCTCTTGATGAGTGCCTGTGATAGGTCCAGGAGCTGTATTAAAGCGGAGTTCCACCCAAAAGTGGAACTTCCGCTTCAAGGGAAGGTAACCCCCCGACATGCCACAATTGGCATGTCTTTTTTTTTGAGGGGTGACCAGGGACCCTGTTTTCACAGGGTCCCAAGTCCACTTCCTCCCTTGGAGCCGCGGCTCCAGGAAGGAAGTCCACCTTCCCCCCTCCCTCTCGGCGATCTTCTGGGACACGTCACAGGTCCCAGAAGATACGCCGGCCAGTCACAAGGCGCAGCGTGACTTACACATGCGTAGTGTGTGCCCGGCTTTGAAGCCAAAACCGGATGCCCACACTTATGATGCCGGCACCGCCAAGGGAAGGGGGCGAAGAGCGAGCCCTCGGGCGACCGCATCGCTGGAGCGAGGGACAGGTGAGTGTCTGATTATTAAAAGTCAGCAGCTACACTTTTTGTAGCTGCTGACTTTTACATGGGTGGAACTCCGCTTTAATCACCACAACACTGGCTGCGGTGGTCGGGTGGATCAGGAGCAGAGGACTTTGAATTGTACATAAGAGATCAGCCAGCAGCACAAGGGAAACCTTTCATTGAATGTAAGTACCATCACTTGTGCTGATGTAAAAAAATAAATAAAATTAGTGTAGCCATGTGCCCCCTCAGGAGTGGCTGGTAGTTGTGGTTCACCTTCTGGCTGCCCTGAATCCCACCATACCTCACACATCCGGAGTCACTGAACAGGCCGGCTCTTTGTTTTTGTTTGTTTTATTTAGGGGGCTAACTTGGATGTGGAAAAGGGGTAACTGAGGGATGCCCCAAAGAATTGCGTTACAGGACCACCTATATACATAACTGTATATACAACTCTACTTCCTCCAGCACTTTACTTGCAGACTGTTACTCCTCTCACTTCTCTCCAGGACTTCACTTGCAGACTGTTCTTGACCTGAAGGGAAATTCATCAGGCTCACATAACTCCTTTCTCTTCACCGCAGCTAGCACATGGTGAGGCCTGAACTCAGTCAGCAGGACCTCTGGACCACCCATTAAAGGCTAGGGTCAAGGACCCCTCTAGTGTAGCTTAGTACATTGGTGCTAGCTTGGCTTTTGATGGACTACAACTCCCAGCCCATTCCTCTTCCAGGCCACACCGGCCTGCTTTCCTCTCAGTGACACTCCTTCCCCTGACTGGCTTCTGAGAGCTCCGCAGACTGTCCACTATTCCTCTCCCATTCTGCTCCAGCCTTCTCTTCCAGCTCCCAGGGTCTGTCACTCACCGAATCCAGTGGATACTTTAAAGTGTCCTCAGTAGTACCTCTGCTGTTCTCCTACTACCTTGTGCTGCTCCAGGAATCACCTCCACTCCTGGCTGCACCCAAGCCTCTAGGCGTCAAGGTCACCCCCCCCCAGACTGGGGGCTCCCTTTCGGGTAGAGGCCTCCACAGGACCTCTGCTACATCTTCATCACCCAAACTCTCCTCCCACCTGCTGGCAGATCAATGTATTTAAGGAGGCCTGCCCCCTGCCAATCCAGATTGGGGATTGGTCAGGGCTCCTTAACATACACAGCAAGTGACACCTCCTCATCCATTCCCCCTTCCAGCACTTTCTGGAACCGAGGGGGGGAGTATCCAAGGGGTGTCCCTCCCTGCAATCTCCAGCCTACTCTGAGCCACTCCCCTTCCCAGATCAAAACACCCAGGCCTGCAACTTACATCAGGCCTGACTAAATGTTGCCTCTCCTAGCAAAAAGACCTCTACAAAACGCCAACACTTTGGGGGCACTACATTCACCCCCCCCCCCCAAGCTTCAGCTGGTCCCCAGCTGAAATTTGCAAAAAATACCTCCTGAGCCCAGGAGCAGGGTATCCCAAAGTCAAAAGAGGGAGGGGACAAGGGAGCAAACTTGGAAAAGGGGACATACAAAACTGTACAAATAAAATAGTTACAAAAGTATATCACCGCCATTGTTTTTGGAATAATTTACACTATACAGTTTATCCCGAAAGAGAAGCCCTCTACTCGCCTAATTAGTAGTTAAAACTTGCTGTTGGCTTGACTCTTGACAGATGAGGCTGAACAGCTGTTCCATCCCAGAAATCCTAAGAGAAGGGAAACACAACTACCTAAAACTAACTAATTAACAGACAGTCTACCAGGAGGGGCTTATTAGCCTCCTGATAGAGCAACAGAATAAACACGACGAGTCTTTCTCTGTGCTTCTTTCACCTGACTGCTTTGCCAGTGAGGAGTTATGAGCCCACTGCAGGAGCAGAAACAAAGAAAGTCAATGATGAAGAGTTTTTATTTAAGGTTCCTGGTGAGAGGAGCCCCTCCCCGGATAAAAGGTCTTAAAGATAGAAAAGAAAAACTGAGTGTCCTTCAATGGCTAGCCTCTTCCACTGGGCATGGGGTGGCAGGCTGGTCTGTCCTGCAATTAAGGGAAGGTACACATCCCATTTCATAACCAGCATTCTCTGGATGTGCCTACATTGGCTGTAGCTCCAACAGTCCTTAAACGTAGTAGTGGGGAAAATGCAATCTCTTCCGACCCCCCCCCCCCTTCCTCCCAAACTGATATGGAAAAGCTCCTTGCGGGCTGGTTGGGCTTTATGTTCATCACACAGTCTCTCTTCATAGACCGTCCAAGGCTCCAATCCTTTTTGAGCCCTACAGACCTCTCCCAGCAGCTGCTCTCTGGATCCCAAGGGCTTGGGTACATGCAGATAGTCCCATGTCATGTTGTCCTCCCACTCCTCTCTCGAGCTTTCAGCAATGTCCATGACATGGGGTGGGATGTAGGGGTAGTCCAGGCCCCACCCCAAAGCAACCCGGCATTGGACCTCCCTCTGGTACCTGGAGAACCTGGGTAAACTGACACGGTTCCCTTTCCCAGTCCTAACTTGGATAGATGGGGACCTTACCACCATCTGCCGGTATGTGGGTGCTCTGGTCTGGGTAGCGGAAAACCTGTTTAGGAAATTCTGGTAGCTGACATTGGAGGCTCCTGCAACTGATCTGGTGTCTTGAGGGGGCTCTGTCTCATCCCCATCTGAGAAATAGAGGACCTGTGAACTTCCCGTCTCCGGCTCCTCATCCGACCCCTCACTTGGAGATGACCACTCTACCAAGTGCTCCAATGACCCAAACTCAGCCAGCAGTCTGGGTGCCCCCAGTCTATGGCCCTTTCCCCGACATCTTCAGCTGGCTCACTAGGGGGCGCCTTCCCCTCCATCACTGACTCTGGCCCTGCTGGGATGTCTACAGTAGGGTACACAGCTGGCATTTCAGGGACCCTAGACCCCCACTCAATGGTACTCACTGGTTCCATGTTCCCGGCCAGGCCGCAGGCCATGACAGCCTCTCATTCCCCTTCGTCCTTGATCTTCACAGGGGAGCCAGTGGGCTGCAGCTCTACCCTGCTTCAGGCAACGTCATTAGACTCGATCCGGCCTTCCAGGATTTCCGCGGCTGCGGATGGCATAGCCCTCTTTGCAGGTCCACCAGGTAATACTGTGGCTCCTTCTCGGTAGATACCCGCCGGGTGAGCGGAACGTCGCAATGGCCGAACGGGGCCCAGGCAGTGATGTCCGCGGTGAGTATCCGGGAGTCCAGACATACAAGACAGAGCTGCTCCATCCCTTCAATGACACCCAGTGCGATGCCCCTGCTTGGCTCCAATCGAACCCCTGTGTCGATCAGGGTCCGCTCTGGCCTATCTGGCAACCAGGTCAGTGCTGGTAACAGTCTCCCACCTTCCGCCATCTCTCTCCTCATGGTGACTGTCACTGACTCTTCTAGGGTGTGGCGCCGTCCCCACGTTTACAGACAAGCTGGCGCCAAATGTCCTGATAAGCAGGCTTGCTGCGTGTCACGAGGCTGTAGCCCCTTGTGTGAAGGACAAAACTTTACAGACACACTGACGCTAGCAGGACTTGCCCAGACTTGCTGGTGGTTGCTGGTAGCAACAGTAAATTGTAGTAGCCACAGTTTTGCTGGACGGCTCCTTAACACAGTCTCTCTTTGTTCAGCAGAAACACCCCTGGCATACTTTTACCACAGACAGGGATTGGAACAGACATTAGAAAAGTACTTGTAATGCCCAGCTTTAGCAGAACGCTGGGCACATTTGTAATCCAGTGGTAATTGCATGCCGTAGCATGGCGCAGGACATATTTGTAATCCATGGGCATGTTCGCCTGCCATGATTGCCACAGACAACGACACATGGTACAGAGTCACTGAATTGCAGGATTTGTATTTATGTGTCCGTCCCCAGCGCAGGTTTGAAGCAACTGGGTAAGCAGGCTGCAAATTGGCGACGGCTCCGATGGTTGCTTTGGACAATGGCACACTTAATTTAGCACAGTTCAAGGGCAGAGCACACAAGTCCTTTTCCACAAGTCCGCTTCGACAATAACACAGATTATACAGTCCCCTGGCTCAGTTCTCTTGCGGTTGCTATGGGGCGACGACTGGCAGCCTTACAGGTAAATCGCAGAAACGAGCCCCCAAAAGTAGCCATGTGCCCCCTCAGGGGTGGCTGGTAGTTGTGGTTCACCTTTTGGCTGCCCTCAATCCCACCATACCTCACACATCCGGAGTCACTGAACAGGCCGGCTCTTGTTTTTGTTTGGTTTATTTAGGGGTTTAACTTGGATGGGGAAGAGGGGTGACTGAGGGATGCCCCAAAGAATTTCATTACAGGACCAACCAAGGGGAGGAGTATCCAAGGGGTGTCCCTCCCTGCAATCTTCAGCCTACTGTGAATCACTCCCCTGCCCAGATCAAAGCATTCAGGCCTGCAATTTACATCACTAAATTTTGCCTCTTCTAGCAAAAAGACCTCTACAAAAATGCCTACAATTTGGGGGCGCTACATTAGGCTTTAAGTAGTGAATGTGGCATTCACCAAACAAGCAAATCTTACAGGTGCATTTTGCAGTAAACGGCAGTGGTTAATACACCACCAGTGAATTTTTAGTGAAAGTCACATTCACTGCTTTATAAATATACCACTTAGGCCCCTTGCAAATAAGGCCATTCAACTGCAGTGCGTCCCTCCTAATACTTTACTGCATCTGGGAGGGACAGTTGCAGCGTCCAGCCCCACTGCAGACAACTTATCAAAGCCTATGGTCTGGACAGGGCTGAACGTTAAACTTTGTGCAAGTGTTTAGGGTCCTGTGTGTTCAGGGATGAGGTAACCAGAACAGAAAGGGAGAAAAATCCAAAATGTCCCCAAAACAAGAGGTGAGGGGATATCTTCCAATATGAACACCTGCTTCAATGACAACTGTCTGAGGGCCGGTTCACACTGGCCCATGCATGTTTGAATGCGTGTTCCCATGTGGTCCTCTGTTGTGTTCTGGTTTTGACAGCCCATTCATTTCAATGTGCTACCAAACATACTTATTTATATATACACTATTTAAGCGCGAAACTTGTCGAGCAAGCTTCTTGAACCTTTGAAAAACAGAATTGTTATCTTCTGAACTGGCTCTGTGAACCTGCGATTTAATACTGTAGGGTTGTACCTAACCAGGTTATTATATAAATATAAATGTTATGTACTTTCTTTGGGGTGATTGTCATACTCAGGATTGACTTTTGGCCCACAAACATAGTCTATCTAGTCCAGTTGGACTCTGGGCTGGTGTTTGGGCATTGAGACACTTTTTAGTCACTGTCACTGACTTATATGTTTTTGAAATTTGTCTATGTCTTTAATTTGTTTCATAAATAAAAATTGTAAAATTCATTTTTAAATATGCTTATAAAGTCCATTCTTTCCATTTCTCCAATATTCTTGCCAAATACACCAGCATGCAGAAAAAGTAGTGCACACTATTTTTTCAGATCGTACCACTCCAAATCACATGGTACTGCAGTACTGCTGAACTTCAGGCAAACAGATACATAGTTGAAATACATATATATGGAAGCAGTTTTACCTGCCAAAGTAAGTGTATATCTATAACAAAAGTAACAAAAATGTAGCTCTCAACCTTACAATGGAAGTGGGTGAGGTTATTCCCACTTTGCCGTGGTAATTAATGTGACCATAAAGTGCTAGTGCATAAGCTTAAAAATCAATCAATAATTCATATAATGTGACCATATAATCAAAAGTTCATAAACAGTTCAAAATTATAGGGACTTGTAACAGGTGAAAAATAGTGTGAATCTTGATATATTCAAATCTTGTGATCTTCCAGTGCATAGTATGGTGACATCCTTCAGCATATAATTGCGCATATAATTGCGCATATAATTGCGCTTTTTGGACAGCAGATGTATAAATGCCTGGATATGTAGGGAGACTTAGATAGTCAGGGATGCCACTTCTGGGGATGATCTGAGTAGAAATGCAGCAAACAGGAACTACAATCCAAGGTTGCCAGGATTTATAATAACCAAGATGGAAACAGGGTCTTCACCAAGACAGTGGTCTCCAGTTGGTGAGGGAACCAAGCCGCTTAGCATCTGAGCTGACTGTTTCTATTTGTTTACACAGCATATGAAGTCACCCATAAGACTAAAGTGTACTCCAGTGTGCATTTGCCCTGCACAGCGAAACTTTGAATGCCAATTACTCAGTCATGCAACACTGTACTCAAACAAAATTTCTATATTTTTTTCTCACACAAATAGAGCTTTCTTTTGGTGGTATTTAATCACCACTGGGTTTTTTATTTTTTGCAACATAAGTGAAAAAAGAGCCAAAATTTTGAAAACAAAACACTTTTTTTTTGTTTCTATGATAACATTTTGCAAATAAGTAATTTTTGCTCATAAATTTGGGCCAAAACCTATACTGCTACCTATTTTTGGTAGAAGTAACTCAAATCTAAGGGACTACCCTTATTATGGAAAGATATATATATACCAGCATAGGAGGAACCCAGGTACATTTGAAAGAATGTGCCCTCCATGGTTTGACACACTGGGGTTAAGCCCCAGTGACTTGGTATATGACTATGTAAGGAACAAAGCTGACTGTTAATTTAGCAATGAGCATTATGTGTGACTATGCCTTTTATAAGCTGTACTGTTTGCACATCAAAAAATAGTTTGATGCAAATGTTCAATAAAAATACTTTTTGATTAAAAAAAAAGTAATAACCCAATCAGTGTATATTATTTGGTCTGTGTGAAAGTTATAGAGTCCACAAGCTATGGTGACAATCATTGAAAATTGATCACACCTGATGCACTGCCAGCCTCATTTCTTGAGGCCCTGAAATGTCAGGAAAGTACAAATACCCCCCAAATGACCCCTTTTTGAAAAGTAGACAGTCCGAAGTATTTAGTAAGAGGTATGGCAAGCTTTTTGAAGGTGTAATTTTTTCCCACAATTCTTGGGAAAATGAAGAAATTATTTTTTTTTACACAAAATTGTCAAAACAAGTAGTTATTTCTCATACACAGCATATGCATACTTCCAACTACACCCCAAAATACATTCTGCTACTCCTCCCGAGTATGGCGATGCCACATGTGTGCAACTTTTTACTCCTCCCGAGTATGGCGATACCACATGTGTGCGACTTTTTCACAGCCTGGCCACATAGAGAGGTCCAACATGCAGGGAGCACCATCAAGCATTCTAACAACCTATTACACTTTAATAGACCCTGGAGCACCAGGACAATGGAATTGCCAACAAAAGGACCCAATTTTGGAAAGCAAACACCCCAATGTATATTCTATAAAGCATCATGCGTCTTTTTTAAAAGTTATTTTTTTTTCCACAAAACGTGGAAAGAAAATTAAAACTTTTATTTTTACATTGGTCAATTTATAAGATATTTCTAACACATAGCATGTACATAGCAAAAATTACACCCAAAATTACATTCTGCTACTCGTCCCGAGTATGGCAATACCACATGTATGAGACTTTTACACAGCCTGGCCACATACAGAGGTCCAACATGCAGGGAGCACCATCAGGAATTCTAGGAGCATAAATTACACATAAAATATTCTAATGACCTATTACACTTTTGAAGGCCCTGGAGCACCAGGACAATGGAATTACCCACAAAATGACCCCATTTTGGAATGCAACCACCCCAATGTATATTCTAAGAGGCATTACGAGTATTTTGAACAGTCCATTACTCTGGTACTCTGGTACTCTGATGTGCTGCAGATAGTTACTCAGTTACTCTGATGGTCTGGTGACAGGCACTCAGGGACTCAGATGGGCTAGTGACAGGTACTCGAGTACTCAGATGGGCTGGTGACAGGTACTCAGAAACTCAGATGGGCTGGTGACGGGTACTTGGGTACTCAGATGGGCTAGTGACAGGTATTAGGGTACTCAGATAGGCTATTAACTGGTACTCAGATGGGCTGATGACAGCTACTCAGGTACTCAGATGGGCTGGTGACGGGTACTCGGGTACTCAGATAGGCTAGTGACAGGTATTAGGGTACTCAGATGGGCTATTTACTGGTACTCAGATGTGCTGGTGACAGCTACTCAGGTACTCAGATGGGTTGATGACAGGTATTTGGGTACTCTGATGGGCTGGTGACAGGTACTCGGGTACTCCGATGGGTTGGTGACAGGTACTCGGGTACTCAGATGGGGTGTTGACAGGTACTCAGGTAATCAGATGGGTTGGTGACAGGTACTCGGGTACTCTGATGGGTTGGTAACAGGTACTCGGATACTCAGATGGGCTGGTGACAGGTATCAGGTACTCTGATGGGTTGGTGACAGGTACTCGGGTACTCAGATGGGTTGGTGGCAGGTACTCGGGTACTCAGATAGGCTAGTGACAGGTATTAGGGTACTCAGATGGGCTATTAACTGGTACTCAGATGGGCTGGTGACAGCTACTCAGGTACTCAGATGGGTTGATGGCAGGTACTCGGGTGCTCTGATGGGCTGGTGACAGGTACTCGGGTACACCGATGGGTTGGTGACAGGTACTCGGGTACTCAGATGGGGTGTTGACAGGTACTCAGATGGGTTGGTGACAGGTACTCGGGTACTCAGATGGGTTGGTGGCAGGTACTCGGGTACTCAGATGGGCTGGTGACAGGTACTCTGATGGGTTGGTGACTGGTACTCGGATACTCAGATGGGCTGGTGACAGGTACTCAGGTATTCTGATGGGTTGGTGACAGGTACTTGGGTACTCAGATGGGCTGGTGACATGTACTCGGGTACTCAGATGGGCTGGTGACAGGTACACGGGTACTCAGATGGGCTGGGGACAGGTACTCAAGTACTCAGATCGGCTGGTTACAGGTACTCTGATGGGCTGGTGACAGGTACTCGGGTACTCTGATGGGTTTGTGGCAGGTACTCGGGTACTCAAATGGGTTGGTGACAGGTACTCGAGTACTCAGATGGGTTGGTGACAGGTACTCGGGTACTCTGATGGGTTTGTGACAGGTACTTGGGTACTCAAATGGGCTGTGAGAGGTGCTCGGGAACTCAGATGGGTTCATGGACAGTGGTTGGGTAGTCTTATG